>JAJOOS010002215.1:0-58800 GCA_029582725.1 Solanum chiquidenum
TTTTTGTTATTATATGTGGGTATAATTTTTCTAAAAATGGCATTCCTAATAGCATATCTTTTGTTGTAAGTTCAAAGTTATACATTTCTTCTATGGTTAATATCTTATCCCATATTTGTATTTTTATATTTTTTGCCTTATATGTGATATGTTACCAGGGTCGCTTATGTGTTCCTAATGTGGGTGAGTTGAAGAAGCAAATACTTATAGAAGCCCATAATTCCAGATTTTCTATTCATCCAGGTGCCACTAAGATGTACCGTGATCTATGGGAAGTATTTTGGTGGAACGACATCAAGAGAAAGATAGATGAATTTCTGGCTAAGTGTCCTAACTATCCACAGGTTAAGGTAGAACATCAGAAACCAGGATGTGTGACTCAAGAGATAAGCATTCCTATGTGTAAGTGGAAAGCGATAAACATGGATTTTACTACGGGGTTACCTCGTACTCAGAGACAACATGACTCCATTAGGGTGATAGTGGAAAGGGTCACTAAGTCAGCTCACTTCTTGGTTGTCAGGACTACAGATTCAGTGTAGGACTACACCAAACACTACAATAGAGAGATAGTCAAGTTGCATGGGGTTCCCTTGTCTACAATCCCAAATAGAGGTTCTCAATTTACCTCTCATTTTTAGAATTATTTCATAAAGGTCTTGGTACTCAAGTAAATCTCTGTACAATATTTCATCCACAGACGAATGGTCGGGCATAGCGTGATTGATTTCAAGGGTTGTTGGGTTGATCAGCTACCTCTCATAGAGTTCCCCTATAATAACAGCTTCCATTCCACTATTCAGATGACCCTTTATGAGGCATTGTATAGGCGTAGATACAGTTCTTTGGTTGGTTGGATCGAAGTAGGTGAAGCAACCTTGATTGGGCCAGACGCGCTTCATGAGGATATGTTTAGCTCATCAGAGATAGACTAAAGACAACTCAGAGTCGTCAGAAGTCCTATGCATATTTACGAAAAAGGAACACAGAGTTTGAAATTGATGATTGGGTTTTCTAGAAAGTGCCACCCATGAAAGGGTGATGAGATTTTGCAAGAAAGAGAAGCTAGTACCAGATATTTAGGTCCTTACAAAATCCTGAAAAGGCTTGGTAATGTGGCTTATGAGTTAGAGTTTCCAGCAGAAGTAGCAGCAGTACATCCAATTTTTCACATATCCTTGTTGAAAAAGTGTGTGGGTGATTCGGCATCGATAGTACCTTTAGAGAGTGTGGCTGTGAAGAATAGCCTCACCTATAAGGATATTCTAGTTGAAATTCTTGACCGTCAGGTTCGTAGGTTAATAAATAAGTAAGTCACTTCAGTAAAGGCTTTGTTGAGAAGTCTATCCATAGAGGGAGATACTTGGGAAGCAGAAGCAACAATGATGGCCAAGTATCCTAACCTCTTTCCTTTCGATTCAGTTTCAGCTTAAGGTAATAGTTCCTCTCTAGTATTTCAGTTAATCTTGTAAAAATTTAGTCTGAGTATCTTGTTCCTTCAGTTATCATTTCATTTCAATATATTTGCATGATTCATGGAAATCAGTTTAGTTAGATATTAATTTCTAATACTCAGTTGGTAGGGACTGCAACTCTTTTCTCCAAACTCATCTTGTTTAGACTTCATTCGAGGAAGAATGTTCTCAAGGGGGAGATAATGTAACACCTCAGATTCAAAAATATAGGAAATTACAGCTTTGTGAGGATCTACTCCAAAACCAACGGAGCCACCAACGACCCTTGGACTAACACACGGCCCATACGTAGCTCCGTGAATGGCCAGTCCATATTTTCCAAGAATGTCAAAGTTCCAGTACTTTCCTATGGTTCATCAGGACGGTCCATTGCCCAATGCACGAACCGTAGTTAGGCCTCGTAGGTGAGTCTCAGACTTCGTGGATTTTAAGAAGTTTCAATTGGACCTACGGAGGGCATGTAAGGACCGTAGGTTGACCAACGTATCGAACATGTATCTCGTCAGTCAAAGGTATAAAAACAAATATTTTTAACTCTTCGATGAACGACCAGGATGATCAATTGGTGGATCCACATACCTGTTCGAAAGAAAAAACAAACAGGATGAGAGCAAAAGAGATAAAAAGTTACTGCAAACTTCTTCAATTTTGATAAATTAATAAAAGCAATAAGACTTGCCTATAAATCGGCTTACCAAAAATTGAAAATACTAAAATCTAGGTCCACTAACCAACTAATTATTAATTAGCTACTTATCTGCCACAATATTTAAACTAGCTAAGATAAAGGAAACTAACTAACAAACTCGCAAAGACATGGTCAAGTGTTTTTTGAATCAGTTTTCAATACTCCCCCTTGATTCAAAACTACAAACTCCAAGTAGACCTCTAGAGAACTCGTGATTTGCTTGCGGAAGTGACTTCGTGAAGATGTCTGCTTGTCACGACGTGAGAGCACCCCTAGCCATAACATGGCGTACTCGACCCCAAAGGGGTCTTATACGAGCCACATAGTCATTCATTGCATTCAATAACGAATATAGCGCGGAATTAGAAACTTATTTAAATCCAAACTAACAAAGTACTCGTTTAAACATCTTTCAAAAACACAGCGGAAGACTAAGTCTCACATGGCCATCATAACAATGTACTTGAAAACTAAGGTTGGGACACGACCCTTTAGAATAGGAAACAATTGAATTGTCTAATACATGAATAAAAAGGAAACTTCAAAAAGACACTTGTCCTCGGTCAATGAGGACATACCACTCTTAGCTTTGGAGAAGACTCAATCCAAGATCTTCAATCTAGATGGAAGCAATCACTTGCCGGAACCTACACTTGTAGTTAAAAAGAGTAGAAATATGGATTAGTACACAAAAATGTACTAAGTATGATGACCATGCAAAAACATGCTTTAAAAGGGACATTTTGGTTAGAGACCATGCATTCTGTCACTTTCAAGAAATATCATGTACAATAGCATAAGGGACATACAATACAAGTATAATCATCATGCAAGTCATAATACCATATTTAGACAATATCATCAAGTAAACCATTTCCTTTACCTTAGACCTTCACTTCAAGTAACCCTCAAGCTATGCCTTGTGCAATGTATGGGTAGCGTCTCATACCACAACCCACATTAAGGCACCACCTTAAGGTCACCAAAAGTGAACTTACCATTCCTTCATTTTCACCTTTACACAATATTTATACACGACACATAAACATCACATGAATCACATCATCACATAAACATAGTCGTCATATAAGTCATTTCATCGTCCTAGGACCTCTATCTACAGTTACCCTAAGACACACCTAAGTAATACATGAAGTGGCCGCCCATACAACCTCTTCATACCACACCTAGGTATTCCTCAAGGCTACAATAGACAAGAACCCTTCCATTTCAACATAACATGCCAAGCAACTCATTTCATCAATATAAGCTACTCATTCATCATTTCATTTAGACAATAAGTCAACATTCTTCAATAACTTCATTTAGAACACATTCATGTTATAGTCATTAGGATTTGGAGAAACTCACTATGACCCTCTCAAAGCCTACTCATGCAATGTATAGGTAGCATCCCATAATACTACCTACACTTTGTAGAACCTATCAAGAAACCACAATGAAATCTCACATGATGGGAAGTAAGCGTTAGTCGACATAGACCATTAGAGCTTGTCATGGAATCTGGTGTCATAAGTCCCCACACCGTAAAAAGGTGGTCTACTAGCCAAAGGAAGACCGGTTCATATAGCTTAGGTGGATCCACTCGGTGCTTAGCTTAGATTCCCATATAATAGTTCATTACCTTGACATTATCACATATAAGAGGTGTCATTGGCCTACCGACTCCAATAACATTCATAGACACATGAAAGGGTTGCCTTAAACCTACCGATTTAAAGCCGATTTAGGAATCCTCATTAACTCTTCTTGAAAGGGTGCCATCGGCCTACCGGTTTAAGGCTCATCATTAACCTTCATGGAAAGGTGCCATAAGCCTACCAATTCCAAGGTTCATTAATAACATGTGTGGAAGGGTGCTACTAGCCTACCGTTCCAAGGATTCCACAACCAATACTACATTAATTTATACAAGAAAAGGATGCATAGGCCCTACCAATTCGAGATATACAACATATTGAAGAATCCTTCATGTTTTATCATTAAAATTCATTGGTGTCAAATTGAAATTAGCCTTTCAATAATAACACATTCACATTCAAAACATGATCACATTAGCTTCATTGAACTCCCATTCATACATACAATATCATGATAACACTTCAACTTATCATACTATGCCTTCAAGGCCATGATCACAATGTACATAATAATGAAACACCTCCACCTTTCAAGTGGATCAACAATTCAAACACAATTCTATAATAACATGTATTTAGGTCAAATTGCCCTTTCAAATCCATTATCACAAGTCCTCAATTCACCAACAATTCATCATAATTAAGCATAGATAATGATATAATTAAACAATCTAAATCAATCTAAGCATAAATCCACCCTCATCCATTCATAATCAATAAACCCACTTCATAAGTCATAAATTAGAATTGAGAAGAATCATGGGTTCAAGGAGTAGAATAATCTTAAATCACCAATTAAACATCAATATAGTCATAATATGACCTTAGTAAACCTTTAAAATCATTTGGAGAGAGAACCCATTAGATTGCGTAAAACCCTTGAAATTTCATGAACTTTGAAAAGCTTAGAAAACTCTTTTGAAATTTTACTCTAGGGTGAAGACTAACCCTAGATGAAGGATCGCCATACTTTTTACTAAGATTTACCCACGAAATTTGATGAAGAAATTTTTGAATTCAAACACTAGCTCCCACTTCTTCTTCTTCCTTGAGTTGAGAGAGAAATATTGAGAGAGAAGAACTTTGGGGGTTTTAATTTGTATTTTTGAGAAATAAGGAGTAAATTACTTGGTTTAGAACTTAAAACTATTTATATTTCTGATATTAACCCTTTAAAATCAACCCCACATGTTATAACATTAAAACAAAATTACTTAAAAACCCTTAATTTAGGCAACCCCGTCAGGGACAAAGGAAGACTTCACGGACCGTGAAGGGGGACCACGGCCCGTGAAGGTGCCCGTGGTCCTTAGGCAGTAGCTCCTCTTGAGCTTGACAAACTTCAAATGGCTAAGGCATCTCCACGGACCACTTCACGGTTCGTGGTACACACCACTGGTCGTGGATTTGGGCAGTAGCTTGGCCAAAGTGCCTTGCCTCCCAAGTGGCTAAGTCATCTTCACGGACCACTTCACGGACCGTGGTCCACACCACTGGCCGTGAAAGTAGTCATGGTCATGACTTAGACTTGGCCAAGGTTAGGCAGCCTTGGCCCTTTGGCTAGGGCTTTGCCCCCTTGGCCCTTTGGCTAGGGCTTTGCCCCCTTGGCCTTGGCCCTTGCCCTTGCACCCCTAAACCAACACACCAAATTTCTTTTATCATGGAGTCTAACGTGCCTTGACGTTGACTCACTAAACTCCTTCAAACAAGGCAACATTGCACAACATGAAACCTCATTACAAGCTCAACACAAAGTCATTAGGCTCTAGTTTCAATAGTTTGTTTTTAGGGTCGTTACAGTTCTGCTTGCTCATTTGTATCACAAGACTTCATCGTAATTTCTCCAGTAGAATCAAGACTTCGAATAAAGTGATAGCGAATGTCTGTGTGATTTTTTCTACTGTCCAATACTAGTTTCTTTGATTACATAATTCCATGATATGTTAATGTGAATTTTGTTTCCTTAGAATACCAAATTGCATGATATGTTGTCCCTACGATATATCTCAATACTCTCTTTGCAGCTCCAAGGTGAAGCTTACTTGGATTGTGCATAAATCTCGATATGATGCCAACAGAGAAAGAAATGTCTGGTCTTGTGTGAGACAAGTAGGTCAAACCACCAACCACACTTCTAAAATAAGTCGCATTTGTCATTTGAGAACCATCATCCCGACACAACTTCTCATTAATGTTCATTGGCGTAGCAGCAACATTGTAATTAACCATATTGAACGTTTTTAAAAGATTTGTTGCATATTTTCTTTGTGAAAGAAATATGGCATCACCTCCGTGTTTCACCTCAAGACCAAGGAAATAATGCAACAAACCCAAATCAGGGATCTCAAAATTCTTCATCATCCAATTTTTAAATTCAGTGACGATAAACTCACTCCAACATAAAGACATACAACTAGAAAAACATTCTTGCCTCCTCTTTTTATGTAAAGATTAGGCTCATTGTTTCTCCTTTGAAACCCACTCTCCTACAAATAAGAATCAATTTTTAAGTACCATGCCCTTGTTTTAAGCAACAAAGAGCCTTTTTTAACTTGTAAACCTTATCTTCTTTGCCATTAAGTATGAAACCTTCAGGTTGTGGGACATACACTTAATCTTCGAAATCACCATTTAAAAAGTGGAATTTAACATCAAATTGGTACATTGGCCAATTTAATTTAGCAGTCAAGGCTAAAAAATTTCTCACAGTTTCAATGTGGGCAATAGGAGAAAAAGTTTTGTCTAAGTCAATACCTTGTTGTTGGGAATAACCCTTTGCGACGAGCCTTGCCTTGTGTTTTTGAATGATGCCATCTGCATGATACTTCGTTCTAAACACCTATTTGAGCCCAATGGCTTTCTTTCCTTCTAGAAAATTTACCAAGTCCTATGTCTAATTCTTTTGAATAGCCATCAGCTCCTCTTCCATAGCCTTGCACTATATATCCTCTTTTTCAACATCTTCAAAGAAAGTAGGATCTGAAACAAGTAAAGAAAAAGTATAAGATGTATTGTTAGCATGTATAGGATTTTGTTTCCTATCTCTTGTTGGTATTCTTATTGGAGTTGGCTCAGCAGAAGGTTTTTCCAATATTGGAGAAGTTTCTGGTGCAATTATTGAGGTAGTTGATGGACCAGCCAAAAAGGGATCTGCTACATACTCTTGATCAACAATATAGTCAGAAGGCAACAATTGAATGTTTGAATTTTCATTTGCGAAATTAAAGTTTCAACTAGCATCTTCATTAAACACAACATTTCTATTGACCGTAATTTTACCACTCACTGGATTATATAGCTTATAAGCCTTGTATTGTGTGCTATATCCAACAAAAAATACATTTTTCACATTTTTCATCAAGCTTACATCGATCTTGTGAATTTATCAAGGCATAAGCTATACAACCAAAGACACCTAAGTGGCTTACCTTTGGCTTTTTACCTCTCCAAGCTTCATATGGTGTTTGATTAAACAGTGCCTTAGTGGGAGAAATATTCAGCAAATAAACAGCAGTGGCAATGACTTCAGCCCAAAAACATTTCATTACACATCTACCTTCCATCATGTTGTTCTGTTGTATAAGATGTTGTGAGTTCTTTGTGTATTCCATTTTCCTCACAAAAGGAATTGAATTATTTTGACAAAAACTCACCACCTCTATCTGTTCGAAGAGTTTTCAGTATACATCCACTCTGCTTCTCAAGAAAAGATTCAAATTTTTTGAAATTGTCAAAAGTTTCAGATTTAAATTTCAACAAATATATCAAACTCATATGACTATAATCATCAGTAAAAAGTAGAAAGTATTGACTTCCCTGTAAGGACTCAACACTCATCGGACTGCACAAATCAGCATGTACTAACTCAAGACAAACAGAAGCTCTCCAAGACTTGCCTACGGGAAAACACTTTTAACTTTGTTTTCCATAAACATAACTTTCACAAAAATCAAGATTCTTATCTTTTGGCAACCCTAAAACCATTTTCTTTTGGCTCAATAACTTCAATCCATTAACATTTAAATGTCCATAACGCAAATTCCATAGTCTAGTTTCATTATCTCCACTTGCTACCATAGTACACCTCTCAACCATTATACTTCTAAAGGAAACATTTTATTATTAGCCATTCGAACTTTAGCAATGGTTTTCCAGCTTTCATATTTTTAAAAGTGCAAACACCATCATCAAAAGAAATTGAGTATCCGCTAGTCATTAGTTGTCCAATGCTAAGAAAATTATGAGATAGACTAGGAACAAACATCACATCTTCTATAATCTTAGCATTACCTTGGCTGGTCATAATGCTAACAATACCTCTGCCTTCAACCTGAATCTTCTTGTTGTCTCTGATGAACGCTGAGCTACACTTCATCCAATACTAAGTGTAGGCTGTCGTAATCTAGTATAAACCCAAAAAAGAGTTGGAATCGATCCCACTGGGAGTGATACGGTAGAGAATTTAGTTACGAAGTTATAAATGTGTTCTAATTGATTGTAGGAATAGAAATTATCGAAACGAGTAAATTAAATTGCAAGGGTTGACAACAAGTGTCAAATGGGGTTTAAGAGTGACAATAGCAGCTACAAAAATAGGAGAGTAATCAAGTAGAAAGAGATACTTGGGGATGTGATCGATTAATTGCCCATTTTGCTATACAGGTGTCTGCTAATTACTAAAACTTGTTGAACCTTAGTGGGTAGGCTAGTCTTTAGATATAATAGCCATCTCTCGATCAACTACCACAAATCAAGTGAGTTCTCTCGAACCTTAACAAGCATCAAACTATAAACAGCCCAAAACCTCAATTTATCTACTCTCTCGAGCTGAACCCATAACAATCCAATTACTACAATCATCAATTGATAACCTTAATTCTAAAACTTCTTTATCAAGCAAGCATAAAATACTAGACTAGAACTTCATTTGCAACTACAATTCATGAGTTAAAACTCAATTATCAATCAAACCCACTTCAAAACAACAATTGAATCAGTAATTAATAACACCTATAATCTAATTAAGACAATTAATCAAATTATCACACCCCCAAGAATGGGGGTTTTAGCCACACATCATAAAAAGTAAGGAATTAATACCAACTACATTCTTTATAAGTTGGGTAGTAATCTCCAAATCTTTACAATGCTCTAATTTAGATTCTAATAAAAAACCCACTTGACATTCAACTAGAAAACTCATAACATCTAAGAAAAATAGTGTTTGAATCGAAAGCTCCAAGTCTAACAATGGCACGATACTCTTTTCTTCTTTTAAAAATCAATTTATACGTTCTCAGATTTTGGCCTTCGGAGTCACTCAGCGATGTTAGTCGACCATCGCCAACCAAGTAGGTGATGCGGCTATAGCTCTTCTCCATCACCATTTTTCCTTAGATCTTCATCATTTAGACCCTGTAACTTTAGGCGATCCAATTCTTTGTCGCCGATCTATTGGATGGTTCACCAAAAGTTCAATTTCATCGCCAAGTTGGCTTTTCTCAAGGGCTAGAAGTCTGGAACATTTGGTAAGCTAAAGTCCCACTTGGTGAGTCACTGAGTGGCTTTGGCGATTGTCAGCTTCCATTATCTTTAGTCGCCTTTTTCATCTTTTTTGCTCATTTTTGCCCAGTAATGTTCTTGCCTTGCTCTTTTACCTTTATATCTGCAAATTAGCATTTAAACATCAGTTTAGAGCACAAAATAGGCCCTGAATGAGTCAAGATCCAAGACTCATAAACACCCCCAACTTAACCTTTTGCTTGTCCTCAAGAAAAATACAAGATCAATCAGTTCAATAAGGATGTCTACAAATAGTGCTACTTAAGACTCAACATGAATGCACACAAGAGGTTCAAACTACTCCTGCAATGTTCAACTGTGCACTCTAAGTTTCAAACTGTGACTAACCACCATCAAGTAGTACTCAAGAACACAATGCTTGCTTCAAATGTAAGTTCAAGCTCAACAAAAGCATTCAAATTCCCTCACACCAAGAATGATTCCATTCTCACACAAAACTCATCTACAATTTAGAATTTCAGAATCAAATACGACTCTCACACTCCGAAAGATAAATGCATGCATTACTCTACCCATAGGCTTGCCCTTATTTTTCAATCAACATTATTTTCAGCTCACTCAATATCACAAAGGTCTTTCAAGGCTTGTAACGGGCCTGAGTGTAAAGGTATTATCATTTTGGTTTAGTGACTTCTACCTTCATGAAGTGTGACCTGAATTTCACTTTTTCTCCTTCTCTTTCACACTATATGATGTAGGGGTGGGCATAAATAATGGAAAACCAAAAAACCAAACCGAACCAAACTATTTTGGTTCTTCGGTGTCGGTTCTTCAATGTTTCGGTTTGGTGTCGGTTCCTTTTTTCAGAACTTCAGTTCGGAGTTCGGTGTAAGGGTCCCGAAACTACGATGCACCGAAGAATCGAAGTTTTATTAAATAAATTTAAAAATATTTAAATTATATTACTTAATACTCAAAATATTTACCTGGCTCATATCAATTTTTTACTTTACCTGGCCCATTTCAATTTTTAAATTTTAGAGCCTAAACTTAAATAGCAAATATCTAATTATCTAAATGACAAAATAGTAAAGTGTAAACCCTAAATACCTAAAGTCTAAACTAAACAAAACGCAATTCAATTCAACTGAGACCAAGCATCGTGACTTCTGTCTTCAGTCTTCACTCTCAGTCTTCTCGCCTCGGACCATCGCCGACACCAAAAAATGGTACGTAGTTGTCGATTTCATTTATAGTTACTTGGGCTTGAACTTGCTGCCCTTTACGAAGAACATAATCAAGATTTTCTGTAGAATTTTTGCAAGATTGCAAAATTGGAGCTAGTTTCGATGCTAAAACTTCTTCTATGTTGTGAAAAATTGAATCTTGGGTGAAAGGGGAATTGGATTTTGGAGAAAGTGCAGAAGCAACTGAATCTTTGTTTTGCTCACTACTTTAGTTTTTTTTTTAGATGGAGAATGAAAATAGAGTTGGTGTTGGTGGTTCAAGTGATGACTTATCTAATAATAAAAATGATACCAATGACAATGATTCACTTGGCAATGGCTGTTTTGGCACCCAACCTAAAAGGAAAAGAAAAGACATAGCACCAAGATCCAAAGCTTGGAATCTTTTTGATAAGGTTGTTGAGAATGGTATTAGTGGAGCAAAGTGCAGGTATTGTCACCAATTTCATACCTATACCTCCATTAATGGTACAACTGCATTGAACCAACATTTATCAAGGTTCTCTATTTATAATTCTATTATTGAAACTACTTCTCAATCCAAGATAAATTTCTCCTCTAAAGATGAATGTGCACCACTTTTGAAATTTGAAAAAGAAGTAGTTAGGAAGGCTTTAGTTTAAATGATAATTGTGGATGAACTACCTATTGGTTTTGTAGAAAAGGAAGGTTTTAAAAAGTTTATGAGTCAAACCCAACCTCTAATTAGAATTACTTCTCGTAGAACAATACAAGGGATTTCTATGTACTTTATAGTGAACTAAGATACAATGTGAACTAATATAACCAAAGATTTGACTCACCACTGACACATGAACCTCGATGCAAAGAATAAATTACATGTGTTTGACTACTCATTTCATTGATAGAAATTGGGTGTTTCATAAGAGAATACTAATTTTTTGCCCTAGCTCTAGTCATAAGGGTGAACAAATGGCAGAGGCTATTGGTAATTGCTTGCTTGATTGGAACTTGGATAATGTGTTTTCTGTTACTGTTGACAATGCTTCTTCAAATAGTGTTATGATTACAAAATTATCTAAGCAGTTAGATATGTGGGGAATAAACATAATGGAGGGCAAACATCTTTATGTGAGATGTATGGCTCACATACTTAACCTAATTGTGAAAGAAGGTTTGAAGGAAATTAATATTTCTGTCAAACGGTTTAGGCAAATGGTGAGGTATGTTAGATCATCTCCGAAAAGAACAAGAAACTTTGTGAATTGTTGTGAAGTCCAAAAGTTAGAATGTAGTAAAACATTGTCGCTAGATGTGCCTACTAGGTGGAATTCTACCTACTTGATGTTAGAAGTGGCACAAAACTTTGAAAAAACCTTTGATAGATTTTATCTTTTTGATGAACATTTTAAAACTTATCTATCTACTCATGTTTGTGAAGATGGAAGTACTGTTGGTGCGCTTGCATGTGATGATTGGGCAAATGTGAGAAGTGTAGTAAAATTTCTTGAAAAAAATTATGAGCTTAGAATAAAGGTTTCAAGTTCACATTATGTTACATCTAGTGTTCATTTTGAGGATATATGTGAGCTTGATATATACTTGAAACTATGTCTTACAAGTGAAGATCTTAATTTGAAAAATATGGTTGATGGGATGATAAAGAAGTTCAAGAAATATTGGGGAACTCCTGAGAAGATGAACTCAATAATTTATATTGCTTATGTGTTAGATCCTCACAATAAATTTGTGTATGTTAGCTTTGGACTCGAAGAACTATTTGGGGTGGAAAACGGAAAGAAAGTAGATAAAGAAGTGAAGGCTTATATGGAAACTTTTTTGAAAATTATTTAAGAAAATATTCAAAAGAATCTCAATATCAATCATCTCTATCTAGATCTACTTTATCAGATTTATCTAATTCATCTAGCTCTTGTTCTCAAAATTTGAGAACAAAAGCTTTGAGAACTAAGCTTCACATGAAGAAACAAAAGGAAAATAGTGGAAGTGGAGCTTCTAAGTCAGAGTTGGAGAGATACCTTAAAGAAGATCAAGAGCCAAAACATGATGATTTTGATGTCTTAAGTTGGTGGAAAGTTAATGCTCCAAGATTTCCTATTCTTTCAGAGTTAGCTCGTGATGCATTGGCTATTCCAATTTCAAGTGTCTCATCGGAATGTGCATTTAGTACCGGTGGGCGTATTCTTGATCGATTCAGAAGTTCTTTGACTCCTAAATGTGTACAATATCTTGTTTGTGCTCAAGATTGGCTTAGAAAAGAGCCTAATTCTATTTGTGTGGAAGAAAGTTTGGAGTATCTTGAGAAACTTGAGCTTGGTGAGGTGTGTTGTAAAAATAACTTACTTATTTATGTTTCTTGACATTAGTTTAAATTATATTTAGAAATGGCAAACAGTGGAAGGGATTCTTGCATTGTTGACGTATGATAACAATTTGCTCTTTTGCTATGAATGGTGAGTTTCAATACTTTATTTGTTTGATATAAGATATATTTTTGTATGTTGCTATATTCTGACTTCTAACTAAGTTTCTGCCTTTTGGTTTAATTTTTTTTATTAGGTTCAAGTTCAACCATATCTCATAAAGCTCGCTCATTTGTTTTGATTTTGAAAACATTGTGTGGTGGTTCAAGACAACAAACAAGGGCGTTGTGACTGTGTTTACTATTTTGTGGTGTTTTAAGTTTTGTGACTTGTGTTTTAGAAACATTTGGAGATAGTTTTTGGGCGCTGGCTGCTACTGGTACTCTGGTAGTGTTGTCTGCTCTTGCTACTGCTTGTAAAAAAAATAGTTGTTGCCTTTTGGTTGGAGACTTGATGTTAGAAGTCAGCAGCTACACAAAGTTTGCATCGATGTTATTTTGTTCGCTGGCAGCTGGAGCAGCTACACAGATTTATTTTGTTGCATTGATGTTATTTTGTTGGATGTTAGTAGGCAGCAGCTACACAGATTTCAAGTTTGAGCAGCAACTTGGTGTTTCTACTTTATCATTTTATCATTTTATGTTGTTACTTTGAAGTGTGAACAAATTGACGTTATTACGTTTTATTGTTAGACTGTTAGTTGTTACTTTGAAGTTTGAAGTGTGAAGTGAACAACAATTGTTACTTTATCATATTCCCTCTTTATTTTTATTCACACCGAAAAACCGATTTAAAAAACCCGAACTAAACCGAACCAAAGTAGAAAAAACCAAACCAAACCGATCTAGTTTGGTATGAAATATGGTGCACACTTTTCTAAAACCGATATTTGATTAAACCGAACCGAAGAATCAAAATTTCATCTAACCATGACTCATTGGATAACCCATTTCTTTTGCTTATTTCACAAGCTTTATTTCACAAACTCTTCTCTCTTTCAATCGTTTTCTATTTTCACTTTTTTATTTATTTATTTTTTACATGGAGGGGTTCCATTTTTTTTCAATATGATCCTTCAAAGGAAGATTTTTCAAACTTCTTGATTTTCCTTCATTTTCACCACACCCCTAACTTAGGCTTTTGGCTTAAGTTGGTTATTCAAACGAACCAATACTTCATGAAGGTTATAGATAATGGGACAAAGAGGCCAAAGTTGTTCAAGTTTCTTCAAAAGAAAAGTATAGGATCAAATGGTGCCAAACTAGTTTCACACTCTCACAAGGTGGTCAAAAAAAGGTATAAGATCAATTGGTTCACTCTTCACAAATTGTGCCTACGATCATTTCAATCGCTTACTTACATCAGTCAATTGGACAAATGGGGAAAGTTCTAAGCATTACCAAACACATGTTTCAAGAAAACCTCACCACACATGGCATTCGACCCAATCATAAAACAATACTCTATAATTTTCTGCTAGCGTTCAATGATCATCACAAGAGATCAACTTCAACAACCAGCTAGTCACACTGAGATGCTAGGAGTTCACATATCACTTATGTAACTCAATTTTCCTCATCAGAGCCATACACTCATATCGTTCAATCGAGAGCACTTTTCAAGTCATCGGTATTGCTCACCACCGACACTTGAACCTGCAAGAGAACAACCATATTTAAACATATCAATAGGTGGTAATTTTTTTTAATCGGTTCAAAACAAACATTTTCATTACAAACACGGGACCAACACAATGACCAAAAATAATATATATATCAACCAAATCCATCATTCGAAAACAATCACACAAAACACAGAATATCCAGAAACAGCCCAAAAGAGGCAGGTATGGAAAAACCTCACCCCGCCAAACTAAACTAGCAATTGTCCTCAAATGCGCAAAACCAATCAAAATAATAATAGAAAGAGAGTCAAAAGAATCATCCTTCCAGGCAAAGCCTAGGGTGCGCTCTGCATGTCAGTGACTCCATCTGTCAGGGCTTCAGTGCCCGACTCATCAACACCTTTTGCTCCACTAGAGCCCACCATCAAGGTATCTCTCAAAGAAACCTCTACAACTGACAGGATCATAGCCCCCTCAAGATCCTCTAAATCTCTATACACAGATGCATCATGAGTGCCCAGCTCCTTCTCATCAGTCTCATCCTCAGGCTCAGCATCAACATCATCCATAGCAACATCTCCGGTCGTAGTAGCCGAAGGAATATCGAAACTGGCCGAGAAATTTGCACTCATAACCTCAGGGATCTCTACTGTACTGAATATCATGGATAGGTCAATGGACTTCAGCTCATCCACATCCTTCCTCAGCCTAACAATATCGGCCTGTAAGGCCGTCACAGCATCAGAAGCACCCCGACTCTGCTCACAAGCCTCTACCTTTATAGTAAGGGCATCTAGCACAAATCTGTGGCCATCTATCAATCCCCTGTGCTCTCTCAACTCACCCCTAATTAGGGCATAGGCAGTAGAAATCGCCCACTCAATTAACCCAGGCACATCGGCCTCTACCTGGGAGGCACGCACATTAGCAAACTGACATGGTCCATCTTGTACAACATGGCCTCGGTTATAGGGAGTCAGGAAGAAGCAACAACAACAGTAGTAGGAGGGGGAACAACAGACGAATCAGGAGGGGCAGAAGTAGAGGTATTAGGATTACCTGTAGGCATACTGGCCTGAGGGGGCAATATTGTCTCTTTTAGCAACATCTTACCATCAACTACCGAGGATATATCCGCTAGTGCAGCTCTCCACCGATCTACCTCATCCCTCATATACTCTGCCTCTATCTGCCGTATGTCAGTAGAGTAAGTGGGAGTCACTTTCATATCCATCTTTGCAATAATCAGAACACGAGCACGTCTGCACAACTCAGTAATCAAAACACGATAGGGGAGAGAGGTCTGACTCTGCTTGGCCCTCATGTCCATCTCTTTCTTGATGAGTATACCCAAATTGAGTCTCTCCCTATCTAAGATGCAGCCCAAACGCATAACTTTTGGGTGCTGAAGTATGGATTCATTTTGTGAATGCATAATGGTGTTACAAATAAACCCGAACTAGTATGAGGTAGCGATGTTCAGGTCCCTCTTCTCAATGGGAACACCATCCTCAATCCACCGTGACGTGGTGTCCGAAATCAGTGGTGCCAACCAACCCTTCAGATCATCACAGGACTTCTTCTGGATTAGGTCTATGTGGTAGTGCATCACGTCCATCGTACGACTCAGCACCTCATTTATCTCAATGCTGCTAAACTTCACCTTCTGATCCCGTACTACCACATTATCAACCGGTTTAAAAGCACTGGCCTTCTTCTTTCCCTTCAGCACCTTCTCCTTGTATGTCGAGTAGAACTCTCGGACCCAAGTAGGAATGTAAGGTCCTCAAGGCTTCATGAACACCTCGAACTTGTGGAACTTTATCGTGTTCCACACCTTTGGGTACCGATCTACCATACCGTCAGTAGGTAAACACTTTTCTTCAAGAATGGTCCTCAAACCCTCAGCTTTTAATATGTTCAGTGACTAGGGCGGAGGAGACTTAACTGGTGGAGGAGCCTGCTTTACTACCTGAGCTGGTGGTGGAGGAGGCATAGGAGGTACCAAGATTTGAGTTGGATCATGTATTTTCTTGGATCGTAACTACTCTCTCCTATCCTGGAGAAGTTGGTCATCTTCCAGCTCAGATGCAGAGGTCGGAGAGCTATCACTTGGTCGCATAGATGCCCTCGCTGTCTGAGCTCTCAATTGTTGGTGTTTGCACTACTGGCTCTTTTCCTTTTCCTTTTCCCTCAGTTTGAGGAAGTTTGGTTGGTGCTTTCCTTTCACGACCTAGACCGTCGTGATTGGCACCCACACTAACCCTCCGGTGGGAGAACCACTACTACAACCCAAGACAAACAACTAAATCAAAAACTAAAGCATTTAAATTACGGAAGCAAGTTAAATAGCTAAAGACTAAAGTTCCCATAAACTTCCAAAAGATCTAACAACTACACAATGCGTAAAATACACCTAGAACCTGAAAGTCAATGTACCAAAAACATCTAACAAGATCCATAAGTCTAACAAGAAGGGTTACAACCCCAACTAATGAAATAATAACTAAATAGAAAAGTCTAATTCTGAAATGTGGACATAGAGGAAATGAGAACTCATGGTAGCCTGGAAGAATTGGCTCACCCTTGAATTCGATCATCGATCATTGATCTTCTAAACGAGGTTTGTCAATAGCCGCTTGAAGATGCCCTGTTCTCAACAAAGAAAGATCAAGTGCAGTACTAGTACATAACCACAATGTACTGGTAGGATCACTCGGCTATTTGATGTGTGCGTAATCAATGACACAGCTTCCAATGCAAGTGTTTATGATCGTGCAATAGTATAATAACCCAACTAAGGGTTGGGGTCGAGTCCCAAGAAAGTGGTTTTGAGAATTAATAGAAAAATAAAATTTAGTTCTAACTAGTCATAGCTACAGACATTAACGATTAAAAACAATGTAAATTAAAGGGGGAACACAAAAGTGTCAATTAACAATTTGGGGTTTTTGTCACAAGTATAGCAAAAACAACATAAATAGCAAAGAAATCAAGTATGAGGGGAGATTCTTGGGATGTGACTGCAATACAAATTAATCTAGATTATTGGGTACAAGCTTTCGATAGAAAATCTATAGAATAATAGTGACTAGGCTAAGCTTTAAATGGAAAAAAGTTCTCTCTTGAGCAACTTACCCCGTTTCGAATGGGTTTCTCTCGGAGACCCACTCGCCGCATAAAGACCAGTCTACGCCTTACCCCACTCACTCTCTCAAGCTGAGTGTTAGGATATGAGACTAGGGCTTACCCTCTCGGGCTGAACCTTATGTCAACCCACTCCTTAGGCCATCAGTCTAGTAGTCTTGGTGTCGCGACCTCTCTCTCTAGTAAGTCATGAACACATGGGTGGACTTGTATTTGCAACTACAAACCCATTAAATTAAACCACAACTACTAGGTGAAATCACAATTAAACTACATTTAATCTATCAGCAAAGTCAAGACCCAACAACAATATTAACTCATATTTGCTAAATCACACCCCAAGAATGGGGGTTTTTAGCCACACATCAAGAAATATAAATTTATACCTTCAATGATGTTGAATTCAAAAGGGTATAGAGAAATAAGTCTTGATTTAAGCAAAGAAATAAGAATCCAAGAGACCCATTTCCAAATTAAATGAGATGAAACCCTTTTCTTCTTCAAGTATTCAAACCCTTCTAAACTTAGAGCAAAAATTAAAAGTACTAAAAATTATATTAAGTGTTTTTTTAAGAAAATTTGATACTAAGCTATAACTCTCAACGAGTATTTATAGTTTTCAAAAATTTGTATTACAACGGATCATTCGACGATATTAGTCGAAATCGCCGATCAAATCGACGATTCGCCCTTAGGTGCAGTTCATCGCCGTCTTGCACCATTCTTCGACATCGCCGTGCTCTGTGTCATTGGGAGACATAGTACTGCTACGCATAACTCCTCGGTGGTGCGCCGACTACTCCCTTTTTCCACCGATTTGATCCTTTCCTTTGGGGTTCAACACATTGGAATGAAGGGCAAAGTGAGACCCTTCATTGACTCGCCAAGTGGCCTCAGCGATCCTCAGGCCTTCATTTTGTCGTTCTTTTCAGCCCCTTTTCATTCCTTTTTGCGAAATGGTGTCCATGCTTTCATTCAAACTTCAAATACCTGAAATTTAAGCATTTTTATCAGATATTGAGATAAAATAAGCATTTGAGAACACAATTTCTATTGAAATATAGCCCCAAATGAGTCCAATTTGTGGACTCATCAACATTCCCAACTTACACTTTTGTTTGTCCTCAAGCAAACTCAAGTTCAACTGTTCAAAAAAATGTTTAAAATAGTGCAACACAAGACTCAATCATGAATGCACACAACAAAACTCAATTTACTTATGCAAAGATCAAATGTGTACCCAAAGATTCAAGTTGTGACACACCAATATCAAAGATTCTCATGCTCGCAATACTTGCTACTAATGTAAGTTCAACCTCAACAAAAGTATCTAAATGCCCTCACACAAAGAATGATTCCATATTCACACACAGAAGTTAATCAATTTAAGATCAGGAATCAGATGCAACGCTCACACTCAAAAAAAGGAACACAATGCATGTTTTCACCCATAGGTTTGCCCTTATTTTCCAATCAACTTTCTATTCGGCTCACTCAAGAACAAAAAGGTCTTTTCAAGGCATGTAATAGGGCTAAGGGCACAGGTATGGTAATTTAGGCTCAGTGAGTTCTTCATCCTCGTGAGATGTGGTGTTCTCAAAACCTCATTTTCACTTTCTTTTATCACTTTTTCTTCTAGTGCTTCTAATTCATCCTTTTATTCACTCTCCATGTATTCCTTGGAAACCCAACTTCTTTTGTACTTTTATTCCACAACTCTTTTCTTCTTTTTTAATTTTATGGAGGGTTTCCATTTTTTCGCAACACCATGGGTTAAGGCAGGCTTTTCTTGCACTTCTTGACTCCTCCTTTTCCTTTTTACCACACCCCAACTTAGGGTTTTGACCTAAGTTGGCTATTCACTGAATCACAAATCAGGAGGATTATAGGAAGTGGATCAAGTAAGATCTAGGGTTCATCAAGTTTCTTCCGAAGAAAGGTAACGCTCAATGGGTGTTCAAAAGAGTTTGACACGCTCACGGGTAGGCCACAAAAGAGGTATATGTTAAATTTGGTTCACACTTTTTAAATTTGCCTAAGATCATCTAAAGAGCACACCTTTCTAAATTAATCAGACTATCATGGCAAATTATAGGTTTATTCATGCATGGTTCAAAGTAAGCTCATCACACAAGGCATCTACACTTAAGTCAAACAAAACTACACACTTTCGCTAGTGTGCAATGGTTATTACAAGAGAATCAATTCGACAAATGGCTAATCACAACAAGATGGAAAGAGTTCACATATTGTCTATGCAACTTTATTTGGTCTCATCGTAACTGCACATTCATGTTCGTTCGATTGATAGCACTATTCAAGTCATCAGTATTGATCAGAATCGAGACTTAAATTTTGCAAAAGAACAACCATTTTCAACACACGAGAAGTGGCAAAAAATTTTGGAAAATTTTAAAATTTTCTGGAAGGGTCAAAATCTTTTTTGTAATTTAAAACAAAAGGGAGCCATGAGCTCAAACATCCACAGTAAACACAATTTATAAACAACAAACAGACCAAATATATACACAAAATACAACTGTCAACACAAAAGGTGTGGGCCTCACCCCACCACAAATAAAAAAAGTATTTGTCCTCAAATGCAAATAGAAGTGTCCAAAAGTAAAAGTATAATAAGACAGAGAGGGAGATAAAGAAAGGTCCTATCTATGCAGTCTCTCTCTCTGTCGGAGTCTCAGTAGCTGGTGTAGCAGCCTGTGTATGGGCATCAGTGCCCGGAGTAGCCTCAGACAGAATAACAATGCCGGATCCACTAGGGGTTGTTGTGGACGTCTTAGTCGATGATGTCTGGATCATCGGCTGCACAACCGTCCCTATAAGATCTGTCAATTCATTGAATATGCCCTCATCTCTGCTCTCTTGTGTCTCCTCAGCATTCACTGATATCAACTCTTTATCAGTCTCTACATCTAAATCTGCATGCCTTGCATCATCCCTCTGCACATCTCTGGTAGTAGCTGAAGGAATCCCCGAGGTCTTAGGAGCATCCTCGTCATCTGCTCCTTGCATCAGTGTAGTGAAGTTTCTAGCCTTCAAATAGGCTACATACTTCTTCAACTCTACCATTTCAGCTATTAATGTTGAAACCTCGGGTGTCTCCCCTTGTCTGCTTTCGCAAATAGTGACTCTGGCAGTCAGATCATCAACAGTGGTCCTAAGGGGAGTTAGTACAGTCAAGATGGCACTGTCAATCATCCCTGAGATGGATCTCTCCAACCGTGTTGCCCTCACATCCGCTGAATAGGCCAGATGCCCCATCTTCAGGATCATGGCATGAGTGGCCCTGGTAGGCTGGGAGGAAGAGGAAGCACCTGGAGCTTGTAAGGAAGAGAAAGAAGGAGTGGGTATACTTGAAGGCGCAGAGGCCGGAGTAGGCGAAGATACCTCTGCTGGTAATGAGTCAACATCGACCTCTGGAGAAGTATCTATTGGGGCTGCTCTCCTCCCATCCACCTCCTCTCGTGTGAACTCGGTCTCTATACGCCGGAAGTCGGTGGAGGAAGATGGGGTGACCTCTATATTGCTAGCAGGATCCCGGGTACTCTGGCACGCCGACATAACTCAGTGATCAGAACAGGAAAAGGCAAAGATGTTTGCGTCTGTTTGGCTCTCATATCCATCTCCTGTGAAACCAGCAGTCCCAAGTCGGTCCGCATCCTAGTCATGATAGAACTAAGGCAAGCTCCCTTAGGATGACGCAGAATGGACTCGTTCTGGGATGGCATGATAATGTTGCTGATGAAGCCAAACCAGTACCGGGAGGCAATGTTCATATCCCACTTCTCAATCGGAGCTCCTGCCTCTATCCACCTCGGGGTGGTGTTCGAGATCATCGGAGCTAACCAACCCTTCAAATCATCCAAGGACGGAACAATAGGCAAACCCTGGTAGGGCAGTACTGAGTGCAACGGTCGATCCAATACATCATTATTATGCTCGCTGTGACACTCCACCTCCTTGCCTCTAACCATAACCGACTTCACCGGTCGGAACTCACTAGCCTTCTTTTATTTTTTGGGACCAACTCTCCATAGGCTAAGTAGAATTCCCGAACCCAGGAAGGAATGTAAGGACCCCTTGGCCTAGTGAACTGCTCGAACCCATGGTAGCTGAGCGTGTCAAGTAACTCAGTATGCTTACCTTCCAAACCCTCCAAAGATAGTACCTTTCTTCTAGAATGGTTTGTAAACCATCTCCTTTCAATATCTTCAGCAATCTGGGTGGAGGTGGAACTATGGGGAGTGCAGGGACCACTGGAGGTGGTGTCGGAGCTGGCACTGAATCAGTAGTTGGAGGGGTGACATCTGAAGGAATTCTGGTAGATATGGGTTGAGTTCTAGCCCTGAGTTCATTTCTTCGATTCATCAAAGGTTGCTCATCTTCTGGCTCAGAAAAATATTGTTCAACATTCATACCCTTCTTAGCTATGCTCTTTTTTCGTTTACCTTTATCTCCAGGTTGGAGGTCATCCATTTTCCTCTTTGGGAGATTTGATCCTCCTTCATTGATTGTAATGCCTTTAAACTTTTACTGTGGTTGCTTAGTTAAATTAGTGCGCACCATATCTGCAAATGATCGAGAAAGGATAAGAAAACAACTAAAAGTCAGGCACAGTGACTCTTTCTGCAGATAGACTCGCCGATCAAGTCGGTGAGTCGCCGAACCAATTTGGCAAACTAAATCAGACTTGCTGATGGGTTGGCTAAATGATTATGGTAAATCGGTGATAAGAGAGTCCATTCGGTGAATCGCCGATTGCATTCGGTGAGCAAGGGTTTGTATGCCGAAAGTTACAGTGCATAAGGGTCTCAGGGGTAGCATACAGAGGGCGATCAACAGTACTTTTGGTGAGGCGCCGAGTGCGTTTGGCGACCCATGGCTTCTCTCCAAAAGTTACAGTCTCATCCAATTAGACCTCATATTAAGGGCGAGATGGAGACATTTGGGGAACCGCCGAAAATGATTTGGCGATCTCTACCCAGCTCGCCAAATAGCCCAACATTCCCATTTTCAATTCATCTTCTCGAATTCAATCCCGCAAACCTCGAAAGCAAAATCAAAGCATGCATTAAAGAAATTCAAATAAGACCCATACTACCCATCACCTCAGGTTACTCAAATTTCTCTCAATTTTGCCGAACTTTGCCATTTGATGATGTTTGCTCTTAAGAGTGGTGTCACCCGCTCTATCATTGAGCAAATTCTCAATGTTTAGCACAAATGTGGGCTAGTCAGACTTCATCTAATCAATCCAACAATATTCAAGCATTGCCCAATTAAATTGCAATCATTTCAAGGCATTCAATACGGGCATACTGACAAGCAAACAATACGGGCAAGATTTTCAAATTAAAACATGCATTTAAGCATTCTAAACCTATCAGAGAGGCCCAACACACATCACTAAGAGACAATTATTGCAAATGAGTAAAAAACTTTCAAATGAAAATGTGGGAAGAGGAAACCAACCTTCAATGTTGATTGGATTCGATTTGAAAAGCTAGGCAGCAAAGTATTCCAATTCCGAGCACAAGTCCCAAACTAAAATACTAAAAAAATGCTAAATTTAAGAACATACTACCTTAGCGCGAGTTTAGGAGATTTGATAGCAAGGGAAAGTGAAGTAGTTCAAGTTTTGAATCTCTTGGCCATTATAAACCGTCCAGTTCGTGCTCGTTTGGTGACGTTAGTTGTAATCGCCGATTCACTCGGAAATACTCCGAGTGGCCCACTTTTTTGCCGATTGTTAAAAAAAATTATGCTTCTTGGGATCAAGATGGCGATCTAAGTCGAGATCGCCGACCTATTCGGTGACGCACTGAACTGTTACTTAAATTCGCTGAGATTTACAGGCTCTAACTTTATGTTTGAGTTGAGCCAAACGGCGGGTCAGGTCAGGCACGCCGACCTGTTGAACGGTCCGCTGACTGACCATTTTCTCGCCAATATCTATTTTTCACCACTTTCCTCATTCAAACCTGCATCACTAACACACCCTTATTCATAGAAGTAAGTTAAAGCATTTAAAACCTTGGGTTGCCTCCCAAGAAGCGCCTTATATAACGTAGTGGCACGACGTGAGTCTTACTCACTCCTCATTAGTTGGGTTGGTCCTAGTGTTACCGAACAACCCCAATAGTTCGTTTGAGTGAAGAGGAGGCACCGCATAGTTCAGGAGTGTCCTGATCACTTGGATCGATCAAGAGTGTGAGCCAACCATTTGATTCAACACTGCAATACTCTCCATCATCTCTTCCAACAGTCAATCTTGTTCGGTGACTTTTTGAAGAATGATTTGGAGTGTGTCCTCGACACGATTGTTCTACTTGCATCTAGACTGCTTCCTCTCGTGAGGAGGTATGTACCTCCCTTGAATCGTACACTAGTCTTCCACCTCTGTTATTTTGGTGGCCAACTCGTGCAGCTGAGTTACCAGTGCGGGTAATGTAAAGTCCCTCTCGACTTCTTGCTTCATCTCAGTCGAGTTGCCACCATTCTCAACGTCCATCTTCGGGAAACCTACCTACACCAACAAATTTAAAGAAAAACTAAACTAAAAATAGGGTTAGTAAGCTACAACTTAGAATAACAAAAATTCTACAAATCTAAAAATTTGCAAGTAACACCACTCCCCGGCAGCAGCGCCATTTTGATGTTTGCGTAATCAATGACACAACTTCCAATGCAAGTATCTACGATCGTGCAATTGTATAATAACCCAACCAAGGGTTGAGGTCGAGTCCCAAGGGAGTGGTTTCGATAATTAATAGAAAAATAAAATTTAGTTCTAACTAGTCGTAGCTAAAGACATTAACAATTAAAAACATTGTAAATTAAATGGGGGAACACAAAAGTGTCAATTAACAATTTGGGGTTTTTGTCACAAGTATAGCAAAAACAACAGAAATGGCGAGGAAATCAACTATGATGGGAGATTCTTGGGATGTGACCGCAATACAAATTAATCTAGATTATTGGGTACAAGCTTTCGATAGAAAATCTATAGAATAATAGTGACTAGGCTAATCTTTAAATGGAAATAAGTTCTCTCTCGAGCAACTTACCCCGTTTCGAATGGGTTCCTCTCAAACACCCACTCGCCGCATGAAGACCATCCTACGCCTTACCCAAATTACTCTCTCGAGCTGACTGTTAGGAAATGAGACTAGGGCACGCCCTCTCGGGCTGAACCTCATGTCGACCCACTCCTTAGGCCATCAGTCTAGTAGTCTTGGCTTCGCGACCTGTCTCTTGAGCACGCCGAAAACACATGGGTGGACCTGTATTTGCAAGTACAAACCCATTAAATTAAACCACAACTACTAGGTGAAAGCACGATTAAACTACATTTAATCTATCAGCAAGCAAGACCCAATAATAATATTAACTCATATTTGCTAAATCACACCCCAAGAATGGGGGTTTTTAGCCACACATCAAGAAATAGAAATTTATACCTTCAATGATGTTGAAATCAAATGGGTATAGAGAAATAAATCTTGATTTGAGCAAATAAAGAAGAATCTAAGAGACCCACTTCCAAATTGAAGGAGATGAAATCCTTTTCTTCTTCAAGTCTTCAAACCCTTACAAACATAGAGCAAAAATAAAAAGTACTAAAAATTATATTAAGTGTTTTTTTAAGAAAATTTGATACTAAGCTATAACTCTCAACGAGTATTTATAGTTTTCAAAAATTTGTCATACATAAGTCAATACAACAATATAATCACATGCATATATCGAGCATATACAATATCATCATCATTTACGAACAACGAACAGTTTCATATTTCTCAAAATACACATTTATATCAAATCATTGGTCCTCTCATGGAACCCAAACCCAAATTTTTAGCATATCGGAATGAGGTATGCGATCCAATGATTATGCCAGAACGTGGCAACCGATCCAAGATAGTGTGTCGGAACGCAACACCCGATCCATTTAATAAGACACAATCACTATCACAAAGTACATTCTCACAATCATACAATCAAGTCATGATTCATGACATTCATCATTCATATATACTCATTTACAATTAATGTGATCAATAACACAACATTCACATACAAACATGTATCATAATGAAGCAAGAAGAAACATACATCACACAATCATAGAATCACAATCATCACCTACTTCGGAACAAGCTTGAACCCTAAGAAACTTGATCCTTCCTTTTCCAGATTTGTTCTGCTTGCACTTGGTCTACAAACAAACAATATAATATGAGAATCAATAAACAATCACTAATTACCCGGATTACTAGCAATTCTAACAACCCTAGATCATACCCATGATCCCACTACCCAAATTAGGGCTTTTTCCACAATAAATTCCAGATCAAAACCTTCCCCCATCAATATTACCCATTAGATTACATTCTACGGATCGAAAAATGGATTTGAGGAGTTAAAATCTTACCTTTAGCCTCAAGAATGGTGGAAAACTGTCAAGAAAAGACCTGGGTTTGTTACTTAGCTCTCAAATTTGAAAATTGCATAATAAAATATTTTTGGGGTTTATTTACAACTTTAAGTCGTGTCTGGCCCGCCATAGCGGTCCTCACCCCACTACAACGGCTCCGCCCTAGAGGCAGAAATCCCCGCCAAAGCGGATTGCATGAAACAATGAGCCTTTTTAATAATTCCAAAACCCCCATTTCACAACACGCCTTCAACCAACGACACTCAGAAACTACCCGTTCACGCTAAGATCAATTTTGGGAGTTCTACTCACCTGAATTCAATTATGTAAGGTCGTACGGATTCCTAAATGACTTATGTACCTACTCATGTGATCAAAATCATAATTAGATCAACCAATTGCTACCATATTTCTCTAGACATTACTGACTCCAATTTCATCCAAATTTGGACTAGGTTAAAAAATTCCAAGTTACTACGAAAAAAATTTCGAACCCAAAAATTTTCCCCGTTGGCTTTTCTATAACGACAAAACCCGGACTTTACAATAAATACCAATTTACCCATCACTCGTCCCCGAGTGACAAGCTTAGGGAAAATAAGCTAAAGAAGGAATGGAGTAGTACCTAAATCGATGAATAATTGGGGATACTTGTCTTGCATGTCCCTCTAGGTTTCCAGAGTAGCTTCCTCAACTGGACGATGCTTCCATTGAACTTTCACAGACTTAATCTCCTTGGTCCTCAGCTTACGCACATCACGATCGGGAATTGCAATTGGTTTCATTCCCTAACATAGTTGAGTCCTATTTGATGATGTAATCTCCATTACCATGATATCTCTTTAACATGGACACATGAAATACCGGATGAACTCCCGATAGGTTAGGAGGTAAATCCAATCTATAAGCCACTGGCCCTACACATTTAACAACCTCAAAGGGACCAATGTAACGAGGACTAAGCTTGCCATTCTTGCCAAATCTTATCACCCCTTTCATGGGTGACACTTTAAGAAGAACATTCTCACTATTCTGAAATGCCATATCTCTTACCTTATGATCTGCATACTTCGCTAAATCACCCCCAAAGGTTTCACATCTCCAGCCTCAAACCATCCTATGGGTGATCTATATTCCCTCCCATAAAGTGCCTCAAATGGTGCCATATTAATGCTGGAGTGATAACTATTATTATAGGACAACTCACAGAAAGGTATGAATTTATCCCAATGCCCTCCAAATTCAATCACATATGCCCTCAACATGTCTTCTAACGCTTGAATAGTCCTCTCTGATTGCCCGTCTGTCTGTGGATGGAAGGTTGTACTAAAAGTGAGTTGTGTTCCCAATTTATCATGTAACTTCCTCCAAAACTTGGATGTGAATTAGGTACCACGGTCTCAGATGATAAAAAGGGGCACCCCATGCAACCTCACTATCTCTTTCACATAAACTTTAGCCAATTGTTCAGCATTATAATCTATTCTTACCAGAATAAAATGGGCTGACTTAGTCAATCTATCAACCACTACCCAAATAGAATCAAACTTCCCTAAAGTCTTGGGAAGACCAACCATAAAATTCATGCCTATCCTTTCCCACTTCCATTCCGTAATTGGCATTCTTTAAAGCAAACATGTAGGCCTTTGATGTTCATACTTTACTTGTTGGCAATTTTGACACTTAGCCACAAGATATTCTATATCCTTCTTCATGCCCGACCACTAATAAATTCACTTCAAGTCTCGATACATCTTGGTCACACCTGGATGAATGGAATATCGCGAACCATGAGATTCTATCAACAATTTCTGAATCAAGTCATCAACTCGAGGAACACAAATTCTTCCTTTAAAACTGAGCACACCTTCTGCATCAAGATTGGTCTCTTGTGCGTTACAAATCGCAGTCTTTTTCTTGAGCTTGTTCAGATTTTCATCCTCAAATTGTTTGGCCTTGATCTCTTCAATGAATGTGGCCATCACTTCAATTCTAGCTAACACCCCACCTCTTTCTAAGATTCCCAACTGCATGAACTTAGACTCTAAGGTCTTAATTTCTTTAGCCAAAGGTCGTTTGGTTACACTTAAGCAAACTAAACTACCCATACTCACCGCTTTTCGACTCAAAGCGTCTGCCACTACATTAGCCTTACCCGCATGGTATTTAATGGTCACATCATAATACTTGAGTAACTCCATCCACCTTTGTTGTTTCAAATTCAAATCCTTTTGAGTGAGCACATGCTGCAAAATACGATGATCAGTAAATACCTCACACTTAACACCATGGACGTAATATCGCCAGATCTAAAGAGCAAACACTACGCTGCCAACTCCAAATCATGTGTTGAGTAATTACTCTCATGCACTTTCAATTGACGCGATGCATAAGCTATAACATTCCTATCCTCCATCAATACAACACCCAAACCAGAATGTGAACCATCGCAATAAACAATAAAATCTTTACCTTCAATTGGTAGTGCGAGAATAGGTGTGGTGGTCAAAAGAGTCTTGATCTTTTGGAAGCTCTCCTCACATTTTTCAGTCCATTCAAATGGTATCTCATTTTTTGTCAAATTAGTCAAGTGAGTGGCAATAGAAGCAAAGTTTTTCACAAATCGATGATAATAGCTAGCAAACCCAATAAAACTCCTAACTTCCGTCACAGAGCTAGGCCGAACCCAATTCTTAACCGCCTTAATCTTTTGGGGATCTTCCATTACCCTTTTATATTGGAACTACATGTCCCAAAAATGCAATTGAAGTCAACCAAAATGCACATTTAGAATTTTTTTTGCATACAACCTTTGTTTCCCAAGAACACCCAGAACAATACGAAGATGGTCGGCATGCTCTTCCTCACTTTTCGAGTAGACCAAAATGTCATCAATAAAGACTATGATGAAAAAATCAAGAAATGGCTTAAACACCCCATTCATCAAACTCATGAAAACTATAGGTGCATTAGTCAATCCAAGGACATAACTAGAAATTTGTAGTGCCCATAGCGGGTTCTAAACGTCGTCTTGGGCACATCTTCAGGCCTAATTTTCAACTGAAGGTAGCCAGACCTTAGATCAATCTTGGAGAAAACTGATGCACCTTGCAATTGGTCAAAAAGATCATCTATTCGAGGCAAAGGATACTTGTTTCGAATAGTGACCCTATTCAATTGCCAATAATCTATACACATTCTTAAACTACCATCTTTTTTCTTAACAAACAAAACTGGAGCACCGCATGGGGACGCACTAGGACGAATAAATCCCTTATCAAGAAGCTCTTGGATTTGAGCCTTAAACTCTCTTAATTATGTTGGATCCATGCGATATGGAGGGATAGAAATGGGGCGGGTATCAGGTTCTAAATCAATGTAGAAGTCTATATCTCTATCTGGAGGCATACCAAGCAAGTCATTAGGAAATACTTCTCTAAATTCTTACACCCTAGGATTAGACTCAATAGATCGAGTCTCAACCTCAACATCCTTAATATGAGCCAAATAAGCCAAACAACCCTACCTTACCAATTTTCTAGCCCGAATGGAGGACATGATCTTAGTTTGCTTAGGCTTGTACACCCCTTCCCACTCTAATTTTTCCCTTCCCGGAATTTCTAATGTTACAAACTTAGTATTACAATTAAGCACAGCATAATAGGGGGACATCCAAGTCATGCCTAAGATTAAATCAAAATCAGTAATATCCAAAGTCACCAAATCATCCCAAGTCTGAAAACCCATTAACAAAATAGGACAACCATGATAGACATGGGTAACGATGACAAACTCTCCAACTGGGGTAGAAACATAGATGGGGGCATCAAGTATATCACAAATAATAACAAATTCTGAGGAAAATCGCACGGATGCATAAGAATAAGTAGAACCCAGATCAAACAACACATTACTCATCCAGTCACAGACAAGAATAGTACATATGATCACTGCGTCCAACGCCTCTACCTCATTCTTTCTCGTAAAGGAATAACACTGAGCCCTATCATCTTGACGAGCTACTTCCCTGCCTTGTTGCACATTACCCCTGCTTGCGTTACCATTTCCTCTACCTCCTCGGCCTCACTGATTACCTCCTCGCCCACCTTGTGGATGCCCCATAGCATTATTACCATTTCCCGCGGGTACCACTGCTCTAGTCTGCTGCTACACGGACTCCATCATACGTGGGTGGGGACAATCACTCCTCATATACCCAGGCTCTCCACAGTTGTAACATGTACACTCAAAAGATGGCCTGCTGCCCGCTGAAGGTGCGACTCCCTGGCTATCCTGAATCAAATTATGAGGTGGAGTTCCCGAGTAATTAACTGTAGAGGCGGGCATAATGGACTGAATTGGCTTGGCTGCAAGCATTGGCCTTTCGGACCCCCTGGAGTGAGAACCTTGAAAGTTACCTGAGTTCTTGGTGCTTTTAGCCAATGCCTTAGCATGATCGTCTCGCCTCACCCCCCTCCACTTTCTTCATAAAGTCTGTTACCTCATTAAAACTCCTCCCTGCAGAGGTCATATGAACAGTTAATACCTTCAACTCAGAATTTAGTTCCCTAATAAATAAACGGATCCTCTCCTCCTCAGTAGTCACCTATTGAGTAGCATATCTAGAAAAAGCATGGAACTTGGCCTCATAAACAGCCACAGACATACCACCTTGCTCCAAAACCATGAACTCATCCTTCTTATGATCCCTCAAAGTACTAGGCACGTATTTCTCCAAAAATAGAGCATGAACTGGGTCCAAGTAAGTGGAGGTAAAACTAAAGATTTGCACTCCACATAAACTCTCCATCACTACTTAGCCTCACATTGAAGTTGAAAGGTCACAAACTCAACCCCATGCTGATGGACAATTCCAAACTTATAAAACCTCTCATAGCAATCTAAAATAAACTCATAAGCATCCTCACTCTCAGAACCAAGAAATACAGGAGGCTTTAGCTTCAAAAACTTAGTCAACATTTCATGCTCATTACCAGTAATAACAGAACCCAACAAAGGATGGAAGAAAGCATTATTACCTACATTCCCTTCCACCTGGGGGACAGTGATAGAAATAAGAGGATTAGCGGGAGCTTGAGTTGATTGAACAGAAGGAAGCACTCCAGGACCAACCAACCCTTTCAAGAATGACATGATATGTTGAGCTAACACTAGGTCTATGGGAGGAACACTGATAGTATCAACCTACACCTCCTCCTCTTGTCCAACATTCTACTCATCCTCAAACTTTATGCTCTTCTCTATCTCATCATGATGCGCAGGAGGGGCCTCATCTATGAGAGCATCTCCAACCGGTGATCCATCCCTAGTAGGTGTTGCCTTTCCTCGGCCTCTACCCCTAGCTCTTCCTCTATCCATGCCTCAACCGCGACCTCTCATAGTAGATTCCTCAACTGGAGCATTGACGGGAGCTACGCATCTGACGCCGTTGAATCTAGTATTAACCATCTGCTGATAGAAGAGTGAAGAAGCTTAGATACCAATTTGAATCGCCAGATACCAATTGGAATAAAGTTATAGCACGAAAGGAGACGAGAGAAAACAGAGAGATTCCCTAAAGTCCTATAGCCTCTCAAAGAAAAGTACAGACGTCTCTGTACCGTTCCGCAAGACTCTACTAGACTCATCTTGGCATATCAAGATCAACGAACCTAGGTTTTGATACCAACTTTGTTACAACCTAGACCGTCGTGATTGACACCCACACTAACCCTCCGGTGGGAGAACCACTACTACAGAAAAAACCAAGCAACTAAACCAAAAACTAAAGCATTTAAATTACGGAAGTGAGTTAAATAGCTAAAGACTGAAGTTCCCATAAACTTCCAAAATATCTAACAAATAAACAATGCGGAAAATACACCTAGAACCTGAAAGTCAATCTACTAAAACATCTAACAAGATCCATAAGTCTAACAAGAAGGGTTACAACCCCAACTAATGAACTAATAACTAACTAGAAAAGTCTAAGTCTGAAATGTGGACATAGACGAAAGGAGAACTCATGGAAGCCTGGAAGAACTGGCTCACCCTTGAATTCGATCGGCGATCACTGATCTTTTAAGCATGGTCTGTCAATAGCCGCTTGAAGATGTCATGTACTTAACAAAGAAAGAGCAAGTGCAGTATCAATACACAACCACAATGTACTGGTAGGATCACACGGCTATCCCACTAAGTGTAACAAATATAAGTCAATATTATAATCACATGCATATATCGAACATATATAATATCATCATTTACCAACAACGAACAGTTTCACATATTTCAAGATACATAATTATATCAAATTATTGGTCATCTCATGGAACCCAAACCCAAACTGTTAGCATACCGGAACGTGGTTCCCAATCCAATGATTATGCCAAAACGTGGCAACCGATCCAAGTTAGTGTGTCAGAACGCAACACCCGATCCATTTAACTAGCCACAATCACAATAACAAAGTACATCTCATAATCATACAATCAAGTCATGATTCATGGAATTTATCATTCTTATATCCTCATTTACTATTAATGTAATCAATAATGCAACATTCGCATACAAACATGTATCATAATGAAGCAAGAACAAACATACATCACACAATCATAGAATCACAACCATCACCTACTTCGAAATAAGCCTAAACCCTAAGAAACTTGATCCTTCCCTTACCGAATTTGTTCCACTTGCTCTTGGTCAACAAACAATCAATATAATACAAGAATCAATAAACAAGCACTAATTACCCGAATTACTAACAATTCTAACAACCCTAGATCATACCCATGATCCCACTACCCAAATTAGGGCTTTTTCCACTATAAATTCCAGATCAAAACCTTCCCCCACCGATAATTACCCATTAGATTACATTTTACAGATCGAAAAATGGATTCGGGGAAATAAAATCTTACCTTTAGCCTCAAGAATGTTGGAAAACATTCAAGAAAATACCTGGGTTCGTTCCTTATCTCTCAAATTTTAAAAATACAGAATAAAACATTTTTCGGGTTTATTTACAACTTTAAGTCGCATCTGTCCCGCCACAGTGGTCCTCACCCTGCTACACCGGCCCCGCCATGGCGGCAGAAATCCCTGCCAAAGCGGCTTGGACGAAACAGTGAGCTATTTTAATAATTCCAAAACCCCCATTTAACAACACGCCTTCAACGAACGGCACTCATAAACTACATGTTTACACTAAGATCAATTTCGGGAGTTCTATTCACCCGAATTCAATTATGTAAAGTCGTACGGATTCCTTAATGACTTATCTATCTACTTACGTGATCAAAATTTTAATTAGATCACCCAATTGCTACCACATTTCTCTAGACTTCACTGACTCTCATTTCATCCAAATCTGGACTAGGTTAAGAAATTCCAAGTTACTATAAAAAAGGTTTCCGACCCAAAAAATTTCCCCATCGACTTTTCTATAATGATGGAACTCGGTCGTGACATTTTCAGGAGGGTGCAGCCCCCTCGTTGACCACAATGCCTCTAGCCCACTTCCAAGGTGGTTGATTCCTTCCGACAACTTTTTGTCTAGCCATTCCTGCAAAACAAAACCAAATATGTTAGATACAATTAAAAAAAATAATTCAAAGGTATAAAACTATGCAGGAAAACTCGCCGAACCGTTCGGTGAGTCGTCGAATGTTACAGACTAAAATTTGCCAAAAAATAGCAAATGTAGGCGATGACTAGGGCCTTTCGGCAAATCGCTGACACCATTCGGAGAACAAGAAGTAGTTCGTCAAATGTTACACAATAATTTCAGAAATTAGGGGCACTGAAGGGTGATCAGAAGGGCATGCGGCGAGTCGCCCAGTGAACACGGTGAGCAAAGGTGTATCGCAGAATGTTGCAGAAGAAAAATCACAAAAATGAAGGATAAAAAGGCGATCAAAGGGTCTTTAGGTGAACCGCCGAACCATTCGACGAGCTCAACCCAGCTCGCAGAATAGTCCAACCTGCCATATTTTTACCCCGACCTTCAATTTCTAACTCGCAGCCCACGAAAACTAAATTAAACCATTATTATGTGCAATTGAGTGCAGACCCATACTACCCATGACCTCGGAGTACTCAGACCTCCCCCGATTTGGCCAAAATTAGCCAATTGACGTCTTTTGCCCTGAAGAATGACGTCAACCACTCTATCATTGGGAAAAATCAAACAATCGGCATAATTTGGGGTTTCTCATACTTCACCAACACTAGACCAAGCAATAAAATCAACGCAACCCATCATTTTGATCATTGAACATATGAGATTTCACAAATAAAGGCAAACATAGGCCATTCGGGATCATATAGGCACACAACATAAATGTTCTGATTTTTGTTACAGGAAAAAGATAAGATAAAACAAGCGATAATATGATTAAATGGAGGATTCATGATATTGGCAGTGATCAATAAATCCAAATTAGGAAGCATGATATAAAGAAAAAACAATGTCATATATGGAGAGGCGGAGCTAGGTAGGGGTTCGTGGTTCGGATGAACCCAATAGCTCTTTCATAGATCTTGCATTTGTACTAGAAAATTAAATAAATATATATAATAATTTGTGAACCCCTAACAAAATTGATTGAAGGTTCTAAAGGAAATTTAGAACCCCCAAATTTTTAATCTTGGCTCCAAGAATATATACATCATAAAAAATTGTATTTACCGTGTCAAATGCTCCATTTTCACGCTGTCTCTTTTCAGCTAGCCATCCATTTAGCATCTCCTTGTATTTACAGTTAAGACGATCACTAATTGGTTCTTGTGCATGATTTGCACTAACCGATTGTGGTTTATAAATGGTGTAAGAGTTATCTGCACCTTTAGAAGATTCAATTCGGAAGCTAACATTACAAAAGACTGATCTTTTCTTCTTCTCATCAATCATGTTTTCTGATACTATCAAAGTAAATAAAATTCAAGAATAATAGTTGAGAAGTAATGTGGTTTAAGACTTGAAATATCGAGGACTATATATACATACTTAAATTCAGAAGATAGAAAGTATTTTTTAATATAGATAAAGATGAAATTAATAAGAAATGATTGCTTTTTAAAAAAAAATTACGATATTTTAATATTTGGTCAATTTACTTATTTATTATTTGTAGAAGGTGACTCTTTTAGAAAAAAATCACGATATTTTGATATTTGGTCAATACTTATTTATTATTTGTAGAAGGTGGCTCTTTTAGGAAAAATAATCATGAATTTTGGACATTTGGTCAATACTTATTAATTGTTTGTTGAAGGCGGAATGGTCGAGGAGACCCTTCTACTTATCCTGCTTTGACTAAGCTTATGTGGCATTTAAGTTTGCTGAGACGGATAAACTGTGTGGTTACATATATTTAAAAGTGAGTGAAATTAGGATGTGACTTGCTTTTAAATATGTGTAACCACACATTTTATCCGACTCATCAAAAGTAAATGTCACATAAGCTTAGTCAAATCACGTTAAGTAGAAGGGTCTCCTCGACCATTCCGCCTTCAACAAACAATTAATGTGTATTGACCAAATGTCCAAAATTCGTGATTGTTTTTCCTAAAAGAGCCACCTTCTACAAATAATAAATAAGTATTTACCAAATATCCAAATATCGTGATTTTTTTTCTAAAAGTGTCACCTTCTAAAGATAATAAATAAGTATATTGACCAAATATCCAAATATCGTAAAAAAAATTCTAAAAGCAATCATGTCTTATTAATTTCATCTTCTCTATTTAATTATCCATATATAGTCCTCGATTTTTCAAGCCTCAAACCACATTACTTCTCAACTATTATTCTTGATTTTTACTTTGTGAGTATCCGAAAATATGATTGATGAGAAGAAAAAAAGATCAGTAATCCATAATGTAAGCTTTCGAATTAAACCTTCTAAAGATGAAACAACTGTTACACCATTAATATACCACAAGCGGTTAGTAAAAATCCTGCACAAGAACCAATTAGTGATCGTCTTAACCGTAAATACAAGGAGATGCTACATGGATGGCTAGCCGAAATGAGACAACGTGAAAACGGAGCATTTGACATGGTAAATAATTCTTATTGATTACATGTTCTTGGAGCCAGGATTAAGAGTTTGGGGGTTCTAAATTTCCTTTAGAACCATCAATCAATTTTGTTAGGAGTTCACAAATTAATTTACATATATATTTAATTAATTTTCTAGTACAAATACAGGATCTACGAACAAGCTAATGGGTACGTCCGAACCCACGAACACCCACCTAGTCCACCTCTGCATGTATGACATTTTCTTTTCTTTATATCATACTTCCTAATTTGGAATTATTGATCACTGCCAATATCGTGAATTCTCCATTTAATCATATTATCGCTTGTTTTATCTTATCTTTTTCCTGGAAAAAAAATCAGAACATTTGTTTTGTGTGTTAGGCAATAATTAAACTTTATTTTCTTATTTCAAACTGGACTACTAAACTACAACAATACTATCACATTCAAAATTATTTGGATTTTATATTTTTTTGTTTAAAATTTTATATATAACTAGTTTTTATCCTAATAAAGGACCAATAATCTCTAACCAATGATATATCAAGAAAGTGAGAGTTAGTAATATATTTACTTCTTAATGTGTGAAGTTTAATTTGTACTTTGTACAATCCTATATATAGTTAGTTCTTCACAAAAATATTGTTGGATTGCAGTATTACTATCACAAGATCAAATAATATCATTCTATTATTGAGGTAGAAAACATTTATCCAAGGGTTTATCAAAGCTTGAAGTTGATTAAGAAATCATTGATGTAGAAGTGGTAAGGTCTTACATTATTTGCATTTTGTTGGACTACTATAGCTTGTTTGACTAAGTTTCTTGCACATAATTATAAATATATATATATATATATATATATATATATGACACTAAATTTTATTGTCATGTTAAGATGCAAAGGCATTAACATTATTCTTATTTAAAAAATTTATTAATCCAAAGGTTGGGGTTATTAAAAAGTACTCCATGAAAAGAAAGGCAGAACGTTCCATCTTGAAAAAGAAGTTTGCTACGAAGAAATAGAAAAGCAACAACTATTGAAAGCGGGAGGTCAAAAAGTTTCTTATTGAAGGAATGAACAACCTCATGAATAAGGATGTCAAACACAAAAGCAAGATAAGTTAATGTTACACTAGCTATTAGACAACAATTTTTTTTTCAAAAGACCCACTATAGAAAATATAAGAATCAAAAATTGATAAATCTCATCATTTGAATACAAAAAATTTATCATTATATAATCTTATTTAATAACGGCTTAACAATAAATTATCAGAAAATCTTTGTTATCTATCAGCTATTTGGCGACTAATTATGTAGTTGCCTATGTTTTTTTTTATCGTAATTTTTTTATATATATTTTATGAATTCTTACAAGATTAATAATTTAAAAATGAAAGGATGTTGGAATGTCAAAACAAGATTCCTCCCTGAAAAGAAAAATAGAATCTTCAATCTTGGAGGGAGAACCTAGAACAAAGCGAGAAATTTTTTTGAATCATCAAACCAAAGGGAAAATACAAGCAAGAATATTTTTTGAACAACATAAAAAAAAATTGGCATCACAAGGTTCATGTAACGACTCGGAAAATGATAGGTTGAACTAGAGCCTAATCGTGAGGGCCAACGTCGAGGTACGTGTTAGACTCCGTAGTTGAAGGACCCTTTTTAGGTTTGGTATGGGGTTGCAAGGGCATGTGCCAAGGCAAGGGGGGGGGGGAAACCTAGACAAAATCCAAGGCTGCCTAACCCTTGACCAAGCACTTCCAAGGTTCATGACCACCTTCACGACCAGTGGTCTTTACCACGGTCCGTGAAGGGGTCCGTGAAGACCCCTTGTCCTTGTGGGAGTTGAGTTAAGTTGAGGAGGCTACTGCCTTAAAGATCATAGGCACCACCATGAGCCATGGTGCCCTAGACGGTCCATATAAGTGGTCATGAAGATCACTTGGTTGCATGGGAAGAAAGGCAACTTAGCCAAGCTACTCCCTCCATGACCACGAGCATCACCACGACTCGTGGTCTTGACGACTGATCGTGGGAGCTATCGTGGTCTTTCCTTAGGCCCTTGAGGTCTTGTCAAGGTGGAGAGGCACACTGATCAAGGGACCACGAGCCGTGGTGCCCCTCACGACCCATCAAAGTGGGCGTGGTCCCTGACGGCGCTGCCTTAGTTAGGGATTTTTAAGTAATTTTGTTTTAATTAATTATTAAGTGTAGTTGTTTTTAATTATTTTATATCACTAGTATATATAGTTTTAAGTCTTAAAACAATTCATTTACTCCTTATTTCTCCAAAACCCAAACCAAATCAAAAGAGTTCCTCCTTTAAAAAATTCTCTCTCTAGAAGTTCCCGAAGAAGAAGAAGAAGAAGTGGGAGCTAGGGTTTGTGGATTCAAGGTGTACTTCCCTAAATTTCTTGGGGATTTACAAGCAATGTATGGTGATCCTTCATCTAGGGGTATCTTTCACCCTTAGAGTCCATTAAAAGTTAGATTTCAAAGTTTTCAAGTTTCTCAAAAACTTAGGATTTTACTCTAACTCGTGGGTTCCTTATTCAAACGTTTTCAAATGGTTATTAATGACAAATTATGATTGAATTAGTGTTTGATTGATGATTTATGATGAAAATACTCTATGAACCCATGAAATTCCTCAATTCCTAAATTGTGCCTTTATGAAGTGGGTTTGTTGATTATGAACGCATGTGAATGGAATTTGTCTAAATTGCTTTAGGTTATTGAATTGTATCATTATACATGCTTTAATTGAAGTAAATTTTTGGTGTATTGGTGATTTGAGATTCATGGCCTTGAAGGGCATATTAAGAGGAATTGAGTATTATCATGATGTCTTGTATATGAATGTGAATCCAATGAAGGTAATATGATCACTTCTTGGATGTAATTGTGTTATTATTGAAAGGATATTACTAAATTTGACACTCATGAATGTGAGGATAGAATGTGAAGGGTTTTTATAATTCATATCTTGAATTGGTAGACTTAGGCACCCTTTTCTTGTATAAATGAAAGTAATGAGGATTGATGCATCTTTAATTAGTAGGCTTAAAGCATCCTCTTCTTGTATTGATGAATGTGATCTTGAATGTTGTATCTTGAATTGGTAGGCTTAGGCATCCTCTTCTTGTATATTGAATGTGTCTTAACTTGATGAATAATAATCGATAGGCCATGACATTCCTTTCATAAATGTATGATGAAGTATTCTAGGCTATGTCTTAAACCGGTAGACCTAGTGTTGGTATCCCTTCATGATGAGTCTAGAAACTAATGTGATGATAAACCTTGAATCGGTAGATCTAGTGTTGGTAGCCCTTTCATATGTGAAATGATGAACCTTGTATCGGTAGAACCAATGTTTATGGCACCCTTCTTGCAAGGTCAATGAGCTATCCTTAATGTACCTTGAATTAGTAGACCTAATGGTGGTGGCCCTTTCATGTGTAATGTACTTGGGTCAGTAGGCCTAATATTGGTAGCCCTCTCAAGTACAATAATGTTAATGAAAATGAAATACTCTATGGGAATGGAGGCTTAGCACCGAGTGGATATGGTAAGATGGAAAGTCTCCCAATGTTAGGCTAGGGTTCCAATGAATATCTTCCTATCCCATAACTATTTGCCCACATAAGATATTAGCTAGTGGTTTCGACCTACGCTAAAATGTCACCGGTCCTACCTTAGGCAAGTAGACCACTTCTTTACGGTGTGGGGCTATATGACATCGGATTCCATGGTTTCATCTCATGGTCTATGTCGGTTAATGAATATTCCCATCATGTGAGATGTGCATTATGGTTTCTTGAGAAGTTCTATGAAGTGTGGGTGGTAGTATGGGATGCCATCCATGCATTGCACAAGTAGGCTTTGAGAGGGTCATAGTGAGTTCTCTAATGTCTTAATGACTAATTAATGAAAGTACTCTTAATGAAGCTAATGAAGAATGTTGACTTAAATATCTAATGTAATGATGCATGCTATACTTGGGTTGTATTATGGGTTATTTTCCCTTGTCATGACTTATGAAATGAATGTGTTCCTTATTCATGAGTATTGCTTGATGTTAAGTTTAAATTGGTAAGTTCATCTAAGGTGGCCTCAAAGTGTCACTTAGTAGAGATACTAGTATGGGATGCTATCCTTATATTGCACAACTGTAGCTATCCTTATATTGCACAACTGTAGCTTAGGGTTACTTAAGGTGAATTTTCAAATGTGATGATTATGACTTATATGATGATTATACTTGTATTTTATGTCTCTTATAGTAATGTACATGATATTTCTGAAAATTGGCATAATTCATGATTTCCAACCAAAATGTCCATTTAAATGCATGTTTTTGCATGGTCATCATACTTAGTACATTTTTGTGTGCTAACCCATATTTCTCTTATTTTACTACAAGTGTAGGTTCCGGCAGGTGAGTTGCTATCCCTCTAGTTCAAGTGCTTGGATGGAGTTCTTACAAGGCGATTGGTATGTCCTCATACATTCAAGGACACATGCTTTAGATGTTTCTTTCTTTCATGTAATAGACAATTGTTAGACTTTCGATTGTAAAGGGCCTTGTCCCTACCTTTGTTTCAAGATATAGTTTTAGATGGCCATGTGAGATAATAGACTTCTGTTGTTTCAAATGTTTTAATAAAGTTTTGATCGTATGGATTTAAAGAAAGTTTTTAAATTTTGCACTATTTCTATATATCGAATGTTATGAATGCTAAGAGGCATGTACGAGACCCCTTTGTGGTCAAGTACGCCGTGTAACTTTCAGGGTATAGGCTCGGGTCGTTACAGTTCAACAAATTGTGGGAGGTCAAGTTGGCGATGACAATAGAACTAGTAATGGTGCAAATGGTGGCACCAACAAAGGAGTGAGATATCGCAGACATGATACTTCTAAAATTTGAATATCCTAACATTGGTTTTTCATGTTTTCAGACAATATTTTAATTTTGTTAGTTAAAACTATTTGTTCCCTAAGTGTTTGATGAATTTCATGAAAGAAATCACTTTGAGTTTCGTTCTATCACTAAGATTTCTCTTTTCTGGAAAGATGAACTTAATTGTTCTATTTTTGCTATATTACAGGATGATTGTTATGTATTGTTTCATAATGTATTATAATGTATGGTACTTCATTGTTTTAATGAATACAATATTTGGATAAATTGTATCATTTTATGTCTTTAGATAATGTCACACATAAACTATTTGAATGATAAATCTACAAGAAAGGTATGGAACGAGATAGAGTTACTGTGAAAAGGTAGTGTATTCTAGTTCATGTTAGAATACTCTTAATATTATTCTTTTGAAGATCATATCTCCTAAATATTTTTAATATTTAAATATTAGTAAATGATTATTCCATAGTTTAATGCAATTATTTATGACCATGCGAAGCACGGGCACATTACCTAGTTATTTATAAACAGGATTGTTAGTTAGACTTTTCTTGTAACAATAACAATAACGATAACGAACTCAATGTAATTAATTCAACAAGTGGAGTCTGACTAGAATGTTGTGTGCAAACAGTCTTATCCCTACTTTACGAAGGTAGAGAGATTATTGATTTTTTACATCATCGCAGACACCACAAACCCCCGTGTTCCTTTTCTTTTCCAGTCGCGGACCTCACCCCTCTTGATCACAATGCTCTACCCAATATTCTCATGTAGGCAATTGCACAACAACCCTTGCGACCCTGAAGTAGAAAAATCCCATCACCTCTTCAAGATTACGACACCCACACTTGAAACCTCGAAGTTCACAAAAATTAGGTGCCTACCATTATCCGGTTAAGTGCACAAACCTATCAAGATAAAAATCAAATATAAAAATTTCACCAAAATGCCCTACGAACTTGTTGGGTTGCTCAATACCATGCTGAGGTTTCTTGGCACATATTTGATTGTGATGATCTTTTAATCTTCAGTTTTACTAGTTTGCAACTTAAGCTTCTGAATCTTGATTTCATTTGAACTTGTTCAAACTATCCACTCAACTCATAAATCACCCTTCGAATGTATATGGACTTTCAAACCTCGATTCTCAGCTCGTTTACCCCAAATGTTGACTTTGATCAATTCTTAAGATTTTAACTCTCTAGTTTTTTTATTTTCTTCTCTAATACACATCTAGTTACCTCAAGGTACGTATTACCCATCCTCGCAAGTCATAATAAACATTTATAGTCTATACCAAGTGTAATTAGTTAAAGGGAATAGGGTCCTAATATAAATATACCAAACTGATTGTTACAAGAAGTGATTTCCATGATAACCTACTAACTACATGACACTAAATTTTATAGTCATGTAGAGACGCCAAGATAATTTACTTTATTCTTATTGAATTTTCTTTGTTAATCCAAAGGTTAAAGTTGTTGTAAAGCGCTCCAGAAAAAGAAAAGGAAAATATTCCATCTGAAAGAGGGATTCCATAACAAAGAAACAGAAAAGCAACAACTATAATAAGAACAACCTAAATTTGTGTTGGCATAGGTCACCGAAAGGTTCATGGATTCAACAAATTGTGGTGGCGTTGGTGTTGATGTTAGTAATGGTGAGTTTGGTGATGTCCTGGGATATGACGAGGGTCATGGATCTAGTGCAAACAGTGGTGGCAAAGAAAGGAGGGAGAGGCCTTGGTAGAATTTCAATATCCCAACATTTGTTTGTCATGTTTTGTAAGATTTTTAAGTAAATGTAATTGTGCCACGAGTGTTTCATGAATTTCTTATAAGAACTTACTTTGTATTTTGTTCTATCAAATAAGATTGGAATTTTTGGATACATGATCTTAGTTGGTCTATATTTGCTAGATTATAATACGTAAGACTCCATCAAACTTTGTTTATTTCAATTGTGTATGCAAAATCTACATATAGACAATTTCATAAGGAGTGAGGAAAAATACATGAATTTTCTATATCAAATAGACTGAAAGCAAACCTCGAATGGCAGATACTTCTATTCAATAGTCAAATTCCTTCATATCTACATAATCTGGACATGATAATTGGATTGAGGCAAACATGCTACCGACTTTTACAAACAATCATTCTCTCAAGGAAATAACAAAGTGGACAATGTTTTGTTGGTAAATAAATAGAGTTTTTATTTATTTTCTAGTTTGTGATAAGTGAAAAAAAATTATTCCAAGAATATTTATATATAATCTATAGGACGCGTATATCTACTTGTTCACACCCAAAATTGGAAGCCATAAATGCCAAATAAATCTAAGTTAAAGGACACATTTATGTATTATGCCTAAACAAAATGATGATTTATTAGGCAACATTTTGAACTTAGTTGCGTATGAGAAGATCAAAATGTCACCTTTGAGCTGTACGATTCTTCAAAATTAGAAGAAATTGATTTCTTTCAAAAGATATTTCCTTTCAAGATAACCTTTTAATATTTATATTCCGATCAAATTAAGCTTTTTCCGAAAGAAATATCTTTGTGAATGATCTTAGTAAAATTGAAGATAAAAAAAAAGTAATATCGTTAGACATAGTGAGGAGCACACAAACGTCGAGGAGTTTAAAATATGTCCTTTGATTAAGTTAGGTGTTTAGATGATATTTCACAGAGTGCATGGGAATGTCAAATCTGAACAAGTATAAGAATTTGTCGGCCATTCCGTCTTTGTAATATGTAGATATATTGGAATAATAATTTAAAGTTGGAGTAGGAATAATTAGTTGATTAGAATTTGTTAATTTTGGTACTTAATTAATTAAAGTCTAGTTAGGATTTTTTTGTCCTAGTTTGTAAAGGTAAAGGTTTTTCTAGTCCTAGTTTAGTTTGATCTCATACTTTTATAAATAACGATGTTGCTAGAAATTTCAATAGATAGAAACATGCAAAATATACGAAATAAATAGAACTTCAATTAAGGTTCAAAATCTTTTGAGTTTATAAATAAAATATGATCCTTCAAATTGTTGTCAGAGCTTCTACGACCCCGGTAGGGAATCAAAGTGTTTCCGCTGCAGGCGGGCGGTTATGACACATATAGATTGCCCATCGGGCCAATAAAATTTCTTGACTTAATTACTTGACATTTAGATAATTAAGTTAGCAAAAATAAAGTGTTAGTGTAAATTTTTAGTGGAGTTAAGTTTTTATATCTTAAATTCTAGTGTAGTCAAGAAAAATATTTTATTCATAAAATTCAATTATTGAAAATATCATCAATTAATTAATAAATATATACAACATTAATTAGTTGAGTTTACCATGCATCAATAAACAAAAGAGAGTTACTAAAGGAAATTGTATCTTGCGTTTCATGTTATTTTTAGAAATTTGTTAGAATTAGTGGGAAAATAATATACGTTGAAAAATAATCTATGTCATTTTTTGGGATATATATATATAATGTCTGTCTAATTACTTTTTTATTTTAGAAAATGTCAACGAATGTTTTCAAAACTTATTAGTCCATATGAATTCATATAAATGGCATGGGGAAAAATATGTTACATAAATATTGACTAGTTAAGGTGAATATAATTAACAAAAAAGATCTAGACATATTTTAAAAAATTAAAGGCACTATATATAGAAGGAAATTTCTTGGAACAAAAGTTAAGTGTGTTTGGTATGGGGGGAAATATTATTCCATATTTGGTTGGTCAAATATTTTTAAAATTAATTTTCTAGAAAAACAAACTCCTTAAAAATGATTTTCTAGATAAAACTAAGGAAAATAAGTTTCATAAGTGACATTTCAAATTCATTGTCCTCTCCACACTCACCCAACATCTCAAATTCCCATCCTTTGACCATCCCACCTTGAACCATCACTCCCCATCCCTTTACGCCTATATAGTTGTAACGCCCCGTAATCTAGTAGACTAAACTAGGGCTAAGTGTGAGGGCTAGGGACAAGGAAGAGGGCAAGAGCCAAGGAAGAGGACTAGGGAAGTCCACTCGTCCCTAGACACTGCCTCACCTTCCACGACCACAACCACGACTCGTGGTGAGGACCACGGCTCGTGGTGAGGACCACGGCTCGTGGTGAGGACCACGGCTCGTGGTGAGGACCACGACTCGTGGTGAGGACCACGACTCATGGTGGGACAAAAAAAGGTGGCCTAGTCACTGGTCCAAGACCACGAAGAGGACCACAACTCGTGGTGAGGACCACGGCTCGTGGTGCCTCTCGTGAAGGTGGACAGTGGGCTGGCAAGTTGAGGTTAATTGGGTCATTCCGGTTTTAATTAAAATATAGATATGTCATTTTGCCTAAGCCTAAGACCCCTATATAAGTGATTTTAACTGAAGAAGAAGAAGAAGAAGAAGATTCAAGCTAGGTTTCAAGAAGCAAGCTTTTACACATCAATATCTTTGGGATTTGATAGTAACGTATGGTAGCTTTCATCCATGGATACCTTCCATCCATGGAGTTCCTTCAAAATCTCCAATTTCAAAAAGATAGAAATCCCCAATTGTTAGGGTTTGATTCAAATGTCATGAGTTCCTTTCAAACTTGATTTAAATGTTTGAATTGAGTTATATTAAGCATGAATTGATGATTTCTTATGGTTTTTATGATGTTTCCGTTTGAACCCATGCAATTTCCATATTTCTTAATTGTGATCTCATAATGTGGGTCTTTGTTGATGAAAGAGGAATTTTATGAATTAATGCATGATGTGATAGAATCACATGAAATTATGATGAAATCCCTGTATAATGTTTGAATTCTAGATGTGCTGATTGATAGTAGGTTTTGAACCTTTAAAGAGTAAAATATGAGATTATGCATGTTTTTTTTGAAATCTATGTAAATGCTTTAATGACACTTTGAGAGTAAAGTGTCAATGATTATGATATTTTTGTTGTGTTGATTGAAAGGACATTCTCATAAACACATATGAACATTAATGTGAAAGGTTTTCTCACATAGTAAGGATTCTAAGGTTGAAAGGTTCTTCTTACCTAATTGAATCTAAGAGTAAAAGTTATCATGGATGGTGAAAGGTTTTCTCATGCATGGTCTAAACAGCTATCCTAATAAACTAACTTAGATTGGTTATCAAGGACATCCTTTCATGAGACATGACTTAAGTCAAGACTTAATAAGTATTTTGTGGGATTTATGGTTAGAACCGAGTGGATATTGAATATGAGATGGAGGCTCACGCGTAGTTGAGTACCAAAAAGGTAACTCTAACCTAGTTGAGTCCGGGTTTCCAAAGTATGTCTCATGAGATGGATGCCTTCATGAAGTTAAGTCTGGGTTTCTAGTAGCAATCTTTGTATCCCATAAACTACGTGCCCCCGTAGGATATTTTGCTAGTGGATACACCTAAGCTAAGAGTTACTAGTTCTACCTTAGACAAGTAGACCAACCCTTTTCGGTGTGGGAGACACCGGGTGATCATCTTATAGCTCACGTGGTCTTTATGTCGGTTAAGGCTTATTACCACAACAAGATTAATAATGAACTAAGACATGCTTAAAGAAGTATCTCGTAGTGTTCAAAGTTTTTAAAGATGATGCTAGTTTGCATTTAAGCTGATGTTATGACTTATGTTTCCAACTCTCTCATATGATGTTTTGACTTGGAAAATTGTATGTTATGAAATGAAATGTCCTTTTTAGCATGTCTTAAATGTTTTATGCATAGTTATCATACTTAGTGCATTTTTTTACTAACGCATATTCTTCCCTACATTTTCCCAAATGTAGGGTCCGACAATCAGGGTCGTCAGTTTCATGGATAAATGTGTATATAGATATTTCAAGCTTTGGTGAGTCCTCATGCTTCGAGGATGGAGTTTTATTGGTTTAGTTCCTTTTTATTTTATTTCCCTAGGCCCGATTTCGTTCGATTGTAATAGATGGCAATGATGAGACAAAGTGTCTAGAGTTTCGCTTTTCTATAAAATTGTTTTTGGACTTCAAATGTTTTTTAACTCTAAATTGTTCTATTTCTTATGTTATGAGGACTAAGTGTCTTGTGTGGAGTCTTTCGGGGTTCTATACACGATGTACATCTAGGGGGTACCCCTGGGTCGTGACAAACTTGGTAATCAAAGCACAATGTTTAGAATGGTCCTAGGATGATGTCTCATAAGCCACGTCTAGTAGAGTCTTGTTCATGAGTGTGAATTGTGCCACATTTACGAATGAGAGGCTACAAGATGTTTAGGGAACTCCACTTATTTCATTAGTCTAGGTCATGCGATAGAGTTTAAATCTATAAGGTCTCTCTCCTAATCCTTATCCTATGTTCTTCAGGATATGACTACTAGAAGGGCTCATGCTAGGAAGAATGAGGGAGACAATGTGGATCAAGGAGCTCCTCCTCAAACTCCAATAGATCCTTTGGCTTAGAATGTAACAAATACAGAGTTTAGGTCGGCTTTTCAAGTGTTGTCCCAAACTATGATGGCACAAGCCAATAAAGAGGTGGTAGTCCCCGTGAACCCAAAAATGGGTACGGCGGTGTCAAGAGTGAGGGACATTACAAGGATGAATCTTTTGGAATTTTATGGCTCCAAAGTTGAGGAAGATCCTCAAGAATTTTCCACTTATCAATTGAAAGGTCTTGCTCAATTGTGGTACAACCAATGGAAAGAAGCGAGGCCGGTAGGAGCGGGTCCCGTAAAGTGGGAAGTGTTTAAATCTACTTTTCTTGATAGGTTATTTTCCCTTGAGATGAGGGAAGCAATGGTGCTTTAGTTCATTATTATTCGTCAAGGAAGTATGAGTATGAGTGAGTATGCTCTAAAGTTCACTCAATTGTCTAAGTGTGCTCCATCAATGGTTGCGGATTATAGGAGTAGGATGCATAAGTTCGTGTCGGGTATATCTAAAATATTGGTTAAAGAATGTCGTACCGCCATGGTCATTGGTGACATGGACATCTCTTGTCTTACTGTCCGTGTACACGACAAATTGAAGAGGAGAAACTCAAGGACAAGTCTAGGGAGGTAAAAGAGCTAGGACCGGAGATGGATATTTCTCTAATGTAAAGTTCAATGGACAAGGTCGACCTAGATTTCGACAAAGGTTTTCCGGTCAAGGTTCCTCCAATGCTCCTACTAAGTCCAACAAAGATAGGGTGTCTAACCCTAAACCTCAAGGAACGAATGATAGTGGATCTTCATTGTCATGTCTGATTGCACTAAGTGTGGAAGGAATCACGATGGTAAGTGACTAGCTGACACGAATGGTTGTTATGGTTGTGGTAAGAGTTGTCACAAGATAAGGGATTGCCCAATGCTTAAGGCTAAGGGAAGATAGGGAAAGCAAGCTCATCCTAGTTGTTCGGGTTCTAATGCTCCGCTTCTATGCACTCTAGTCTAGAGGTGACCATGAGAGCTCTCCGGATGTAGTTATCGGTATGTTAAAAGTTTTTCAACTAGCTGTATATGCTTTATTAGGTACCGGTGCTACTTTGTATTTTGTGACTCCCTATGTGGATATAAGGTTTGATGTTCTTCCGGATGTGTTGCTAGAACCTTATTTTGTCTATACTCCTGCTGGTGATTTTGTTATGGTTAAGAGGGTCTATAAAAGTTGTCTCATTTTCTTATCCCATAGAATTACTCTTGTTGACTTGGTAGAACTTGATATGTTAGACTTTGATGTTATCATTGGTATGGATTGTCTACACTTTTGTTATGCTTGTATCGATTGTAGAACTCGTGTACTCAAGTTTCAGTTCCTAAATGACCCTATCCTAGAGTGGAAGGGGGGAAATTCTATGCCTAAGGGTCAGTTCGTTTTTTGTCTTAAATCTAGAAAGATGATCTCTAAGGGTTGCATTTACCATCTTGTTAGGGTGAGGGATGTAGATTCCAAAACCCCTACTCTTGAGTCGGTCCCAGTGGTTAATGTGTTTCTGGAAGTGTTCCCCAACAATTTACCCGGTATTCCTCCTGAGTGGGAAATAAACTTCGGTATTGACCTTTTCCCAGATACGCAACCTATCTCTATTCCTCTTTATAGAATGGCCTCGGCTGAGTCAAAGGAGTTGAAAGAACAATTTAAGGATTTGTTGGATAAGGGTTTCATCTGATTGAGTATCTCTCCATGGGGTGCTCCAATTTTGTTTGTTAGAAAGAAAGATAGGTCTCTTTGAATGTATATTGACTACCGTTAGTTGAACAAGGTGACTATTAAGAATAAGTATCCTCTTCCAAGGATAGATGATTTGTTTGACCAACTTCAAGGGGCTAGTTACTTCTTGATGGGTCCTAGATGTGGACTTAATTGGGGCTTTATTTTGATAGTTTAGTGTCCTCAAATGCCTATTTTATGCTATAAGCTGATGTTAAAGCCTTGATTTTTAGATATGTGGATTAAGGAGCAAACCAAGGACACTACCAGGAAAAAAAGGAACAAAACAAGTCTAAGAAGTGAAGAAAGGCGATCCTGGTGATCACCAAGACCATGCGGCGACTTGTCGAGTGGCTCTTTAGTCCTCCAAATGTTCCAGTGTGCCAACTCTAAGGGAAAAAACTACGTTGGCAAAACGAAAGGGGCAGTCGGTAAGTCGCCGATCAGTTCTGCGATGACAAGATTGATCGCCCAAAGTTGCAGGACTTGAGGATGCTGAGAGCCAATGCATAAACGCGATAGAAGAGAGAAAATTGAGGTTTGTCAAACCACTCGGCGAACCCTACTTACCTCGCCTAATGGCCCTTTGTGGCTAATTTTTGGTGACTATAAGTAGGATTTTGAACTGTGAATTGAGGAGCTTGCTACCATTTAGAATAGTTTTTCTTTGGAAGTTTGAGAGTTTCTTTTTAGACTTGAATGCTTTTTTAGACTCAATTCGGAGATTATTGAAGTGGGTTACTAGTTTTCTTTAATTTGGAGCATTGTAAAGGCTTGAATACTCTTACCTAGTTGATGACTAATCAATTTGGTAACCGTTTTTACCTTTGGTATGATGCTTGGCTAAAACCCCAATTCTTGGGGTGTGATCATGTGATTATGGGTTGAATTAGCTTATGGGTATTGTTAATTACTAGTTTAAATTCTATATTGAAGTCAGTTTAAGCATTAGCTAAGGTTTAATTTGTGAATTTAGTTACAAATGCAGTTCTAATTTTGTGTTCTTAGCTTTCTCAAGAGAGAAGGTTTGGAACTAAGGTTTTTGATTAATGGTTTGTATGTATTGGGTAGATATGGGTTCAGATCGAGAAAGTGAATCCTAAACCTAATCCTACCCATCTAGCGAGAGATAGTGGATGAATTAAGGTGTGTGTTGTTCTTAATTGCTATGCTTGTTGATGTTTGAAAGAAATCACTTGATTTGAGGTAGTTGTTCAAGAGAAAGCTATCTCCCTTATAGTCTAGCCTACCCACTGATATTTAGTTGTTTACTAGTAGTTACCAAGAGACCCCATCACCTCTTAGGATAAGTTGATCACAGTATTCCAAGTGAGATTCTTCCCCACATAGAAGATGATGATACTAAGAGCAGAATCCAAGCTTTTGAAAGCTTGAAAGGTGAGACAATCCACGAGACGTGGCTGAGGTTTAAGAAGGTGGTGTTGCAATGCCCAACTCATGGTCTTCCAAATAATGTGTTGCTGCAATACTTCTATAAGAGCCTCGACTCGGTGAACAAAGGAGTTGTTGATCAACTTGTTCTCTGTGGTATAATGCAACAACCCTATGAATTAGCATCTCAACACTTTCATTGCATGACCAAGATAAATAGGGCATGGTACACTCGTGAGGACCAAGTCTCTCCTCTCACTTTTAGAATGACAAAAGAGCAGATCGAAAAGGATTAAGAGAGAGACCAAAAGATGGAAAAAATGATGACCCAACTGGATATCTTGGCTAAAAATGTCATGGGTGTTAGTACAAAGAGTGTTAATGTTGTGGGTGTTGGTGGAGTAAACCCTGATGAAGCACAATTCGAAGCGCTATACAATGAGGAAGTGAACTTCCTAGCCAATCAAGGAGGAGGTTATCGTGCAAACTACCCAAGACCTGGTGGAAATCAAGGTTGGAATAGAGATGAGGGCTGGAGAGACCGTGACAGATATTGGCGTGATCTTAACGCCACTTGGAAGGAAAGAGAGGGTGATAAGGGCCGGTACGTCACTCCCCATGAGCGTCAAAAGCCCAAGGAATCTAAAGGTGGTCGTACAGAAGATATGCTCTTGAATCTGTACTTGCCAATTATGATGAATCTAAAGTTCAAGGCTATGAGTAAGTGGTAGCTTCCTTATCAGGGCTGGGAGCATATTCAAGAAATCCAATCAAGTTGGATATCAATCTAAAAAATGAAGAAAGTCCTCCTGCAAAGCCATCAACAGAAGCACCACCAGATTTGGGGTTAAAAGCCCTACCCTCTCATCTAAAATATGCCTTCTTAGGAGCCAATAATATTTTACTAGTGATTATCGCAGCTGATTTACGTGAAAAGAAGGTGAAATTGCTCATTGAAGTACTGCAGAAGAATATAAAAGTTATTGGATGGACAATAGCCGATATAGTAGGAATTCCTCCTGGCATTTGCTCTCACAAGATTCAACTTGACAATGAATTTAAACCTAGTGTGGAGCAACACCGAAGATTCAACCATGCAATGCAAGAGGTGGTGAAAAAGGAGATCATCAAGTGGATAGATGCATGAGTGATCTACCCTATTGCAGATAGTAAGTGGATAAGTCTGGTGCAATGTGTACCAAAAAATGGAGGTATAACCGTAGTCCCAAATGCAAAAGGAGAACTCATGCCGACAAGATCAGTGACTGGGTGCAGAGTATCCATGGACTATCAAAAGCTTAACTCATGGACCGAGAAAGACCATTTTCTAATGCTTTTTATGGACCAAATGCTTGACAAGTTATCAGAAAGAGGGTGGTATTGTTTTTTGGATGGGTACTCCGGTTACAATCAAATTTCTATTGCGCCGGAAGACCAAGAGAAAAGTATTTCACTTGCCCTTATGGAACATTTGCATTCAAAAGGATTCCGTTCAGGTTGTGTAATGCCCCACCAAAATTCTAGCGTTGCATGTTATCTATTATTGCGGATATGGTCGAAGACTCTATGGAGGTGTTTATAGACGACTTCTCAGTCGTAGGGGACACGTTTGAGGAATGCTTGACACACTTAGGACAGGTGCTCCAAAGATGTGTGGATACGAATTTGGTTCTCAATTGGGGAAAATGTCACTTTATGGTGAAGGAAGGTATCATTCTTGGGCACAAAGTGTCGCAAAAAGGGCTGGAGGTTGACAAGGCAAAAATTGTGGTCATTGAGAAATTACCCCCGTCAATTTCAGTGAAAGGTGTTCGCAGCTTCTTAGGACATTCAGGTTTCTACCAAAGGTTCATTAAAGAATTCTCAAAGATTGCACATCCACTATGCAAACTCCTAGAGAAGGAAGTGAAGTTCTATTTTGATGATGCTTGTATGGCAGCATTCAAGTGTTTGAAAGAAAAATTAGTATCCACTCCGATTATCTTCAATCCTGATTGGTCCGAATCTTTTGAAGTAATGTGTGATGCTAGTGGTATGGCATTGGGATTAGTGTTGGGGAAAAAGCGCAACAAACTATTTCACCCAATTTATTACGCAAGCAAAACTTTGAATAGTGCCTAGCAAAATTATACGGTCATTGAACAATAGTTGCTCACAATGGTCTATGCATTTGAAAATTTCCAGGCATACTTGCTAGGAACCAAAGTAATAGTACACATTGATCATGTTGCACTCCACTACTTGATGGAGAAGAAAGATGCAAAACCAAGATTAATATGGTGGGTGCTAGTATTACAAGAGTTCGATTTTGAGGTAAAAGATCGAAAAGGCTGTGAAAATCAAGTGGCCGACCACTTATCAAGGTTGGAAGGAAGGGAAGACACCGAGCGTTAGATCGACATAGATGACTCTTTCCCCGACGAACAAGTGTTTGCTATATCTCTCAAACCTACACCATGGTATGCAAACTTTGCAAATTACATTGTGAGTGGATTGATACCGGATGAGCTGATCTTTTACCAACAAAAGAGATTCATGTTCGACGTTAAAAAGTACTTTTGGGATGAACCATACTTGTTTCGAGAATGTGCTGACCATGTTATTAGGAGGTGTGTTCCAGAAAGAGGAAGCGGTGGAAATTCTCCATGCTTGCCATACATCTCCAGTAGGAGGTCACCATAGTGGCATTCACACTACCGCTAAAGTCCTCCAAAGTGGTTATTACTGGCCATCCCTATACAAGGATGCACATGAATTTAAAAAGAAATGCTCTCAATGTCAGCAGTAAGGCGGAGTGTCTAGAAGGCACGAGTTGCCTCTCACTCCTATTTGGGAAGTCAACCTATTTGATGTATGGGGGATCGATTTCATGGGCCCATTTGTGAGCTCATTTGGAAATAAATATATCTTGGTGTCTGTAGATTATGTTTCTAAATGGGTGGAGGCCATCGCACTTCAAAATAAAGAAGGAAAAAGTGTTATCCAATTTTTGAAACGCTACATCTTCGCAAGATTTGGAACTCCTAGGGAAATCATTAGCGATGGGGGTCCCACTTCTGCAATAGGTGGTTTTCAATGGCACTGAGCAAATATGGGGTAAAACACAAGGTAACAACCCCATATCCTCCCCAAACAAGTAGCCAAGTCGAAGTGTGAAATTGGAAAATCAAAAGCATCCTTGCAAAACAGTAAATGCCAACAGAACTGACTGGTCTAGGAAACTCGATGATGCACTATGTGCATATCAGACAGCTTACAAAACACCTATCGGTATATCTCCATATCAGTTGGTTTATGGTAAGTCTTGTCGTTTGCCCGTCGAGCTAGAACACAAAGCATTGTAGGCTTTGAAAGCTTTGAATTTGGACTGGTCAAAAACTTCAAGGGAAAGGGTGAGCAGTTGAACGAATTGGATGAAATTAGACTCAGATCGTATGAAAGTTCAGCCATCTACGAAGAGAAGATGAATAAATGGCATGATTCTCGGATACTCAAGCGGGATTTCAAGGTAGGAGATTGGGTTTTGTTATACAACTCTTGACTTAGACTCTTTCCCGGAAAGCTCAAATCCAAATGGTCTGGACCTTTTAGAGTAACGCGAGTATTCACCAATGGTGCCATAGAAGTTAAAGATCAGGAAGGACCCCCATTTAAAGTGAACGTTCAACGTCTGAATTTATATTTTGGGATTGTCAAGAGATTTCATTGGTTGAAGTGGCGTATTTGGAGGACGCCTGAAGGCGCTGATGTGTCGTGCCACGATGTTAACTAAGGCACTATTTGGGAGGCAACCCAAAACCACTTATTGTTTTCTTTTGTTTTGATGAAATAATGGTGTGTTGATTGTGCAGATGGAAGTGTGAAGAGTGAATGAAAATTGCATATAGGCGAGCAACAGGTCCAATCAGTGAATCGCCGAACAGTTTGGTGATTCAGAACTAGACCATCGTTAGACTCAAAACCATTCTGCATTGGAGTCTGTAAAACTCGACGAGCGTAGGAAATTAGTGGAGAACCGCCGACAGAGACCGCCATTTTGACTCCCACAAAGCATGGAGGTACTGGAAACTTCGGTGAGGTAAAAGACTACTTGGCGGTACACCAAATAGCGCCACTACAACAAATAAGATATTTAGCTACGCAAATTATTAACTACGACGCAAAATTCGTCACTAATTGTACATTTTTAATGACGAAAATTATATTTAGTGTTTAAATACAAGAGTCACATAGATTTAGTGACGAAACACAAAATTTTGTAGCAAAGTTTTGTCCACAAACAATTCCCTCCAAAAAAAGGAATTGGCGCCATTTATATAGTAACATTACCCACAAATTTAAAATTATTAGTGACACAATGTTTTGTCACTAATAATGTACTTAATTTGTGACAAAATATTTTTGTCCTTAAATTACTTAATTTTGTAAATACGACAATATTTCGTTACAAAAAAAATATTATTTAAATAACGACAATTTGTAGTTTGTAGTTAAATGTTTTAACATTTAGCCACAAAAATTTATATTTAATTGTGACGTTAAACTTCGTCACTAATAATATAAGCAATTAGCGACAATAATTGTGCGTCTCTAATCTATTAACATCATTGTGTGGCAACAAATGTTTATCACAAAATATGCAATACTCAACAAATGTTTCTCACAAAATATGCAATACTTTAAAGGGAAAAAGGACAAATATACCCCCAAACTATCGTAAATGGTATGTATATACCCTCCGTCATACTTTTGGGACACTGATGCCCCTGCCGTCCAAAAATTAGAACGTATTTACCCTTCACTCTAACGGAAAATCAAATAGAGACACGTGGCGCAATCCTACAGAGGGACCCGTTTGACCAATTAATTAGACCCAAAATTTAAAAACCAACCCATATTTATTTTAAACCCACCCGAAACACTTTGACCCAAATTAAAACACTCATCTTCCTAAATCCATACAAATTGAACCTGCCACGCCTAATGGTCTCCCTAAAATCTTCAAATCTTCCATGACCTTTGCACTGAAAAAACATAACTTTCAAGGGCTACCATATAGTTTAGAGTAGAAAAGCAATTTTGAGAATTCTTGAAAGTCTTGGGTCTTCATTTGTTGCAAGCTTGAGTGAGAGAACACATTAGAATTAAAACGGGAAGAAAGAACAATGTTCACCGGAAAATTATTAGTAATTAAAAATCATAAAATAGCAATAAGGATGGCCGGAGTTTGAACCCCTCTGGCCAGATCTGAAAAGAAAAACGACGTGAAACATATTATCGGAGTTGGAGCCACGCCGGTGGTTGTTGGTTGTTGCTGTTGTTGGAAATTGCTGAAGCTTTGAGCTTTACTGGAGTTGTTTGGTTGGAGCTTTGAGCTTGATGGCTGGATATGGGTTTCGTTGATGTTCGCCTGAGCTACAAGCTTTGAGCTCGCCGTTAATGGCTGCTTTACGGCGATATGGTGGCTTTTGGTTTGAATTTTGTTTGGTCGTTGCTTGCTGCTCGGTGTGAGGCGGAGGGGTATCGACAGTCACTGGTTTGGGGTCCGATTTTGGCTTCGTTTGCTGGAAGATGGAGGTTGATTCAATGGTCGATGGCTAATGGTGAAATGGGTCTGATTGTGGAGGTGTTTCCGGTGGCGTTTTGGTGGTGGCGAGTTGGTTTGGAGACAGGTGTTTTAATTTTGGTCAAAAGATTTCGGGTGGGTTAAAAATAAAAATGGGTTGGTTTTTAAATTTTGGGTCTAATTAATTGGTCAAACGGGTCACTCCGTAGGATTGTGCCACGTGTCTCTATTTGATCTTCCGTTAGAGTGAAGGGTAAATACGTTCTAATTTTTGGACGGCAGGGGCATCAGTGTCCCAAAAGTATGACGGAGGGTATATACATACCATTTACGATAGTTCGGGGGTATATTTGTCCTTTTTCCCTACTTTAAATCACGTCCCAAAATTTAATTTCAAATTGCAATAAGAATTTAATTCTGCTAAACGTGAACCCAATTCAAATTGCACAAAATAAATGGGAACAGTTACCCGACAAGAAACAATAAAATATGATTATTATTATTATTATTTTAAAACTACCTGATAATTTTTTTAATTAAAAAGAAGCTGGATAATTTCTAAATTTGGAGAATAGGAGTCCAACCGTGAAAAGGGACTTTGAGGTAAAACTAATAATCAACTTAATTTAATCGATTTTTTTATTATTAAAATTAGAACAAATCAAATAATTCAAATCTGTCGATTTAACTGTTATGGCTTTGGTTAAATTTTTCTGATTATTAAGAAATCAAATGATATTTCTCTCTTTTAGTGTATTAGAAATAATTAAGTTTCATGAAAAAGTATACAAATTATTTTTAAAAAAAATTAAAAAGGGAAAAAGGTTTGATATACACCTTAACTTTGCGATTAAACGCTGATATATCTCTCGTAATAAAAGTGATTCACATAACCCCTATTATTTTACACAAATGACCTAGATATACCCTTTGGGTCTAACGAGAGTGATAAAACTAATTTTAAATTACCTTCTTTATATAAAAATAATTTATTATTTGATGGTAAAATTATTTTTCATTCATTTCTTGTAAAATTTATCATAGCTGTTTTTTCACAGATAGAAATTTTTTTCTATTATTGCCGCAAACAAATTAGTTTTAAGAATTTTTCTTGTTTTTTTTCTCTTTTACATTTAACATTTTTTTTATTTCTCATAATTTTACACTAAAAATAATTTTAAAAAATTAAATAAGAATAAAACTGAAATAATAATAAGCTGTTAGCTAGATCTATAATGGAGGTATTTAAAACTCAAAGTAGGAGCCGAATCAAAGAAGTCGTAAAAACAATCATGTACGAGAAAGATCAAATTTACTCTGAACATTGCTAGAAGGATCATATACACCCCTACATAAAAGAAAATTAAATTAAAATAATAATTTTAAGTTATTATTTTCACTATTATTGGATGAAAATGGTATATGTGAGCAACTTTTGTAACGGTAGTAGTATATATGAGTCACTTTTGTAATACTAAGGGTATATGCGTGCCACATATGTAACAAGGGGCATATCAGCTCTAAATCACAAAGTTGAGGAGTATATCAAGATTTTTTCCTATAAAAATTGAGATAATTTCATAAATACCCATGAGATAGACTTAATAAACCCCCTTAACTACACTTTGTCTAATTACACTTCATAGCTATAGTTTCGTTTGGTATGCGTACTTTCGTTTCTATATTTCGCTTGTAAAAATATGCACACATGGTAAGTATATACAAATTCTAAATTATACATTTATAAATTATTCAAAATTTTATTTGTATATTTAGTTTGCCAATATACAAATAGGGTAATTTATTCTGAATTTTTCATAATTTATACAAATCAAATATATCAACAAATTGTATACAAATAACTTGGGTTAGCATATGCAAATTCTGAACTTATACAATTAGGAATCGAATTATTCAAATTAATACTAAAAATTAAGAATTTGTAACCGTGAATCATAAATATATGAAACTATGGCTAAAAATTAGGTCATTTCACGTAATTTTTCCTAAAAAATAATATATTGTATCTATATAATCAAATGTGTTTATAACTTATGGATATAATTCGATATATTTCAGTACTCTTCTTATTCTTTACTATTATTGTCATTACAATTGAATGGTGCATTTAGAGAGTGCAGCTTTGGTGCTTAATGTGTGGTCTCTGATTCTTCATCTAGTGAATGATCTCATTATTGACAATCTTAATTTGTTCGTGACTTATTAAAAATTCGTGAGAGTTCGGTAACACTGTCTCTGTGTGCAATATAAATCTTGTAGGTAGTGAATGCAAATTTCCATTATGTTTGAGGATTTGTCACTACTTTCATTGCTGCTCGATCTTTGTTTTCATATTTGGGTGAGTTTTATTCTCCCATTCTGGAGTCGCACACATTTGCTTTCATCGAGTTTCTTGGTGTTTCCTTTAGCTCAATAGGTTTGTCTTTGAAATTCACAATATTGGTGTTTAATAATGATTTGGATGTCAAGTAGTGT
>JAJOOS010002216.1:0-73876 GCA_029582725.1 Solanum chiquidenum
AAGTTTAAATGTGTGGATGTAAATAAGTTTTTATTCCGCACTATTTTCATTATTGAATGCAATGAATGACTATGTGGCTTGTATAAGACCCCTTCAGGGTCGAATACGCCATGTTACGACTAGGGGGTACTCTCGGGTCGTGACAATATTAATATTAATGATTATTATTATTATTTTTATTTTGTTGGAACAAATGTCAATTATGATGAAAAGGAAGAAATGTGATGTCTGTGGCAATATATATAATTTCTGTTGTAAAAAACACCATAGAATTATCTACATGTTCCTCAACAGAAAGGATATACATGTGGCAACATATGTCAGAGAAAAAAGATATGTGGTAACATATGTCACAGAAAGGAGATATGTGGCAACATTATATTGTCATCAATTGTTCACTTTTGCTGATAATATTAATATTAATAATTATTAATATTATTTTTATTTTGTTGGAACAAATGTCAATTATGATGGTAAGGAAGAAATGTGATGTCTGTGGCAACATATATAACCTCTGTTGTAAAAAATATCACAGAATTATCTGCATGTACCCCAATAGAAAGGGTATATGTGGCAACATATGTCACACTTTGAATTGTCAAAATTCAAAAAATAATAATTGAAAAGGTTGAAAACAATCGTCCCTTCATTTTCCCCTCTCTCCTCTCCTCTATAAAAGGTCGTTTCATATTCCAAATTTAATTTATTTTTACTAATTTCCATTTTATTTTCTCTTCTTTCCTTTATTTCTCTCGTTCCATTATTCCTTCACAGATCAAGATTGTTGTTGCGATATTTTCTACAACATCAGTGGTAATCTGTTGCAATCCTCTTCTACAACAAGGTGTCGTTGCCCTCATCATTTCTAGTTTAGCGTTGATATCTTCTCAGGTAAAATTTAATTAGAATTTTGAGAAATACTTACTGATATTAAATCAAGACATTTTTAGTGGTTTTATCACTTATTTGTTTGTAGGATGGTTGGATAGTTATTCCTTTTAAAATATTATTTGATTTCAAAAAGCTTAATCTGTAGTTCGTTGGTTAGGGTTTAGGGAGGGTTTTGTGGTTTGTTGGTTGGTTTATGTGTGGTATTGAATCGTATTTGTTGTTTGTGTTGTGTTTGGTTGTTGTTAATTTTGTTACGAAATATTTGATTTTTATGGTTGCAGATACAAATATAATGGCTCCTGTGAAAAGAAAAATTGTATTAACAAAAGAAACAACTGACACAAAGATTCAAAAGAGGCCTAGGACTAAAACTTGTAGGAAGAAGAATAAAAATTCGACTACCACTCTTTTAGAAGAACTTGCATCTGAAACAGTTTCTTCTTCTCAAGTAGAAGTAGAATTTTCTCAAAAAGAATATGAAGAAAGAGAAAAAGAAAAAAATGAAGTAGATGATGATGGAGAAAGAGCAGAAGAAGCTGAGGAAGAAGAGGGAAATAAAAAAGAAGTTGAGGAAGATAAAGGAAACAAAAAGAAGTTGATGAAGAAGAAGGAAAAAATAAAGAAGTAGTTGAGGAGGAAGAAGAAAAAATAAATGAAGTTGATGAAGACAAAGGAAAACAAAAAGAAGTTGAGGAAGAAGAACAAGAAAAAAATGAAGTTGAGGATGATGGGATCAAAACTATCAATGCAAACACTTTTCCTGTGCATTTGCAGCCTAATGCTACTGGTGATAGCATTATGAGGTCAGCCATGGAAAAACCTTTCGACACCTTCAGGATCACCCTCAATCAGAATGGTTTGGAAGATTTTTTTAGAAATAGTTGTTTTGGTCATTTTCTTGATTTGCTAGAGAAAAATAATGCATGTTTTCACATGACCATGGTCTATGAACTTCTGAAAAGAAGGTTCATTTTCAAAATCCTGAAAAAAAGGATGAAGTTTCGATTAATTAATGTGGCATGCCACTCTTCTTTGGTAGAAGAGAGTTTTCCATAGTTTCAGGGTTAAAATGCCATCCTCTTTCTGAGTCAGTCCCTGAATTCATAGTAAAAAAAGAACCACAGAGACGAAAGAAAGGAGGAAAAGAAGAAATAAGACAGTTAACTGAGGAGCAGGACTTGGTGTCCCTTGTTGGCACAAGCTTCAAAAATCCCAATTTAATATATTTGTTGAATGTCGATGATACATCAAGGAAGCACAAGGAGTCATTGTGCTTAGTTTGGTTTGTACATAATGTACTTTTGGCCAAAGATGTCAACAACAACATATCCCTCAAATGGGTGAATTTATCTCAGGATATTGAGGCTTTCAACAACTATCCTTGGGGTCATGAGAGCTTTGAATTAACTGTCAAATACTTGTTGAAACCTTTAGGACCAAAGACCAATAACTTATTTGGATTTCCATGGGCTTTCATGATAAACATAAATGTTCTTAATCTTTTTAAATTATATTGAATAATTCAACATTTGATTTGTTTTCCCTTTTTATAGGCATGGACATTTGAAGTCATTCCTTATTTGACCTTTATAACCCTCCTTATGATGCAATAAATTATTATTATATTACATCCATATATGTTGCAACATATCACTAATTTATAGCAACATGTGACCCAAATATTGCTACAGATGACTCATATATTGCTACAGATGATCCATATGTAGTAATATATGACACAAATGTTGCTACAGATGACTCAGATGTTGCTACATATGATCCATCTGTCACAATATGTGACACAAATATTGCTACAGATGCCCATTTGTGTCAACATATCACTCATCTGTAGCGACATATGTCACATCTGACCTAAATATTCCTACGGATGACTCATTTTTATAATTTTAGGTTGTGCATCCATGGCTTGTCCCAACAGAAAAGGAATTGCAAATGCCATATCTAATTACTCTAGGGTTGGTTGAAACCTTATTTGATCATGTTGTGGATAGAGTTAAAATGGAATTGCCTGGAGCAAGAACCATCAAAAGAGACAGAGTTGTTAATGAATTAGTTGTTTTTGATGGGGTGATGGTCGTGGTATTGATGCTGGTGCTGGTGCTGGACAAGACCAAGGGGCTACCTCTTGTAGAAGATGCTCTAGTTTTCTCTATGAGAAGTGCAAGAAACAAGATGAAGATTCTATCATGTATCTTCAAACATTGAGTCAGGCTGTCAATGAACTTAAAAACAAAAGCGGGGTCAAGGTCATTCCATCAAAGAATGTTCGGCATCCATATACTCCATAGGCCAAGAGGAGGAAAAAATCCTTTATCAAGGCAATACAAAATTTGAAGAAGAAGATCTTTGGAGAATTGCCAATGGCCGTATGAGAGGAATTGCTGGAGTTCAAGCATGTGAATGTTTATAAGCATGTGACTATAGCTGAAAAGAACAAACTGGTGGACCTGACAAGAGCAAAGGAACTGCGTGCACAATACGGCATGCATTTTTTTAGTGGAAAAGATTTCAGGACCATGACAAGCATGGACATTTGGTGGGAAGACTGGGTAATTTTTCTCTACTAGTACCTTCAATTTATAATGTTCGTTTGTTTTATGTTTTCAATGATTACTTCTCTTTACTCTTTAATATTATTTTTTATTTCAGTATGTTGATGAAATCCTTAGCCTCATGCAGGAAAGGCATGTGAGATACCCTGAGTACTATGATTCCACAGATAGAATCCTGGATCTCAACTTCTATTCCAACTTCAAACTAATATATGACAAAATGAGCAAGGAGGCAACAACAGTTGGTGGCATAAGCTTTACGCAGTTAATTAATGAGTTTGAATGGGATGAAGATATGATTAATTATGTCAGGGGCATTAGACCATATCCTGGAGGCATGGATTGGATTGGTGCAAAAAGGCTTTTGGCAGTCATGAACTTGAACAAAACTCATTTTGTGACTCTTGAGATCCTCTTGCACGAGGGTCGCATGAATGCTTATGACTGCCTGCTGATGGGTATGGAACATGCCAAGTTTTTGACATTCATACAACCTATCTTCGAGTTGCTGACAAAATTGTTGAAGCAAAGTGGAATAATGAAGTATTTGCCAGATAAGTTCCTCAATGAACCATGAGAATTTAAAGGTCGATTGGAACTCATGGTAACAAATGATAGCAAATCCGCGTGAGCGTCATATTCACTTGCATTTATTGAGGATTTGATTAGCAAGATAACAATTCAACCTCCCCAAACCCTGTTGTGTGACAATACAGTTCATCGAATACAATGGATTTGGCCTGCTGGGATAATATCTAGGAACTTGAAGCCTTGATAATGTGTTTGTAATTAAAAACTGTTTTATTTTATCACTTATGTTATTTCATCTTCTATTGAGAGCAAGTACATAGTATGTGATGTTATATTGAGAGCAAGTACTTGATCAAATGTTGTTACATATGTATCATATGTAGCAACATATGCCTCAAATGGTCAAATGTTGCTACATAAGGGTGATATGTTGCAACATTTGAAGCATCTGTAGCAATATATGTCTCATATGTAGCAGCATTTGAATCATATGTTATGTTAAGAACAAGTAAAAATGTTGGAATAGGAGTGCAAAACTACGTTTATTTATTTTATTTTCACAACTATGATAATTTTAATGGTTGTACACAACTACATATGAACTTTTCATCCTCCACAGTGTTCTTCTTGGTAATGCTTAAAAATAGGAAAAAAACCACAACAAACAACACGAAGATTAGCTTCCAGTTGTTACAACATTTGGTCTTCTTCTTCTCCTTCATCACACATTTGTTACTTCTTTTAATATGATTTTCATCATCAATTTTCAACTCCTTAATTATGTTCGCCAATCTCAGAATAACAAACTTGGATCAAATATCAACATCTTCACGATCCCTCCATCTAAAGAAATTGCATGCATTCTCCTAAAATACACACCACAAAGAAATTTAAATTAAAAAAAAAAACAAAATAAAGAGAAGTCTCCAGACTAAGATGTAGAAATGTACATACACGATAGCATGGACACGACCAAAATCTTCGACCTGGATTGTCCTTCGACCATGAAGTTTGCATTGAAAGTAAGTCTCCATGTTTGCAATAGATTTTCACACCCAACATGGGATCATTTTCATCATTACAAATTCGATTCAATATTGCATTTGACATTATATCAAAAGTAACAAAAACAAACAAAACTCATTCATTAGATCTAGATCTAGAGTACTGATCTATATTTAAAGAACTCATTCTTACCCAACCACTATATTGCAAAATTAATGATTTTATTGATTTGATAATACATGACAGTGCTGAGCTTTGGTTTAACCAAAGGCCAATCAAATTAGTTGCGTGTTAAAAAACAAAGAACAGAAAAGACTGATGAAATAAAAAACATCATTATATCCCATGCACTCCAGAGATTCGAGATCCATGCGAAGAGAGAGAGAGAGGAGGAGAAAGTGCGAAGAGGAGAGAAACCGAAGCGGCGAGGAAGAAAATGAAAACCCTATTGTTGAAATGAAAATAAAAACCATAATTTATATATATATCCCTTCTAGAAATGAAATAATGGGCCGATTGGGTCAGTTTCTCCAGTTTTAAAGGTTAGGCTTGCCTATGACTTTTATAAAGTACTTACGTTTTTTAAGATATTGCAACATATGCCAATTATGTGTACATGCAAGTACTATCACCATTAATAGAGAGGAATTCAAGCACATAAACTTGAGAAACATTAAACATAAACATAAACATGTCATTGATAGTTGATAGTTGAACTAGTGACATGCAAGGCTAGGCTAGACTACATATTCATATTTACAAGGCATTAACGCCAACAAAATTTACATCTGAAATGCTCTAGCCCATTGATAGTTGATATAGTACTACATGTAAGGCTAGACTAGGCTACATATCCATATTTACAAGGCATTAACGCCAACAAAAATAACAAAATTTATATTTGAAACGCTCTAGCCCTATACTAGGGAACCCTAATTAACCCTTTTATAATGAGTAAGAATGAGTGGAGTGTGTGTTAGTGGAGTATTCTAGAATGATCTGTTACATTACATGTTGAATTAACCCCCAAAAGACCATTTTATGATATACACATGTTGCCACATATGACATGTCTGTTGCGATTTATCAAACAGAACGTGCATATGTTGCCACATATAACACTTTAAGGATCGATTAATCGATAAATTGAGCGATTTAGGAATGAAAAAATGTCAAATTGGACCAAATTTTACTACTTTGAACCATAATTAAGCAATAAAAATATGCTATAACACTTGGAACAATGATTTACAAGAGTGTTATATAACTATCATATGGAGTTACTTGGTCATTGTATGATGAACTAGTGGATGATAGTCTTTGTAAAAATAATTGATAGAATTGAATGAAGGTTATTGTATTAGACCATAATTTTGTACTTAGACATGTTGTAGGACTATATATTAGTGTTACATGTTGAATTAGGTGACAATTTAATTGAATTAACCACAAAAAAATCATTTTATGATATACACATGTTGCCACATATGACATGTCTGTTGCGATTTATCAAACAGAACGTGCATATGTTGTCACATATGACACTTCAATGATAGGTTAATCAATAAATTGAGTGATTTAGGAATGGGAAAATATCAAATTGGATCAAATTTTACTACTTTGAACCATAATTAAGCAATAAAAATATGCTATAACACTTGGAACAACGATTTACAAGGGTGTTATATAACTATCATATGGAGTTACTTGGTCATTGTATGATGAACTAGTGGGATGATAATCTTTGTGAAAATAATTGATAAAATTGAATGAAGGTTGTTGTATTAGACCATAATTATGTACTTAGACATGTTGTAGGACTATATATTAGTGTTACATGTTGAATTATGTGACAATTTAATAAAATAAACCCAAAATAGACCATTTTATGATATACACATGTTGCCACATATGACATGTCTGTTGTGATTTATCAAACAGAACGTGCGTATGTTACCACATATGACATGTCTGTTGTGATTTATCAAACAGAACGTGCGTATGTTGTCACATATGACACTTTAAGGATCAGTTAATCGATAAATTGAGCAATTTAGGAATGAGAAAATATCAAATTGGACCAAATTTTACTACTATGAACCATAATTAAGCAATAAAAATATGCTATAATACTTGAAACAATGATTTACAAAGGAGTAGGAAACAATCATTTCAACGATATCAATTAGTAGTTCCCTTGGAAGGGATTCAATGTAGTGTTTTTTACTCATAGTCATTTTTGAAGATTTCTTATTCTTCCTTTCCATCTTGGAGAAAATTAAATGAAAGGACCTTTTGTTGTTGTGTTCTTATATAATGCCAGGAAATGTGTAAAAAGTTTCAAATTCTGTGAAGACGAAACAGAAGAGAAGAGAAGAGAAGAGAAGAGAAGAGAAGAGAAGAGACACAACATTTGACTTTTCAAATGAGAGTACTTATTATTTTTGAAAAAGGTGTAAAATATGAAGAGTCGTAATTTTTTTTTTCTTGAAAGTTGTTCCAATGACAATAATGATTGATTGATGGTTCACACACCTTACACGTAATTATTTATTAGAGATATGTTGGAACATATGCGTTTTATGTGGTACTTGTAACACATAATTGACATATGTTGGTGCATATGCAATATTATGTGGTAAGATCTAACACATAATTGACATATCTTGGAACATATGTAATATTCTGTTGTAAGTAGCAACACATAATTAAATAAATCACACATTTTTATATAAATAATATAACATAAGTTGATTCAAATTAAGATAAGAAGATATGGAACATCATCCTCAAATAAAAAAAAACATTCATTAAAATTCAACTACACTTATGGAGCATTTCAATTTGGGCATGTAGTTTTTTTGTGGCCAAAGTTCCTACATACGGAACACTTATTTTTTCTTGTTGGAAATGATTCACCAACTCCACACCGTCTCTTATATCTCCTTCTTCCAGGTTTTCTTGGATCAACATATGGAGGAGGTATTTCTCTCGCTATGACATCCAAAGGGAAAATCCAAGAATCTTCAGGCGGCACCGGGTGAATATCCTCACAATATGCCATTATGTATTTTCCCACTGAATAATATGGAGAGGAGTACTCATAAATCTGATTTCCAAAATCGGCACCATATTGTGCTCGAAGCGCTGCCATGGCATGTGGACAAGGTATTTTGTCCAAGTCAAAAATTCTACAAGTACAAGTTCTTCTTTGTAGATCCACCGTAGCAACATCACCATGACCAGTGACACTGAACTTGTAGTTAGCGATTTGATGAGCCAACAACTTGTTGCCCGCGTTGATATACTTTGATATGTCTTTTTCAATTGAAGGAACAAATCTATTTGCCGAGTTCACCAGCTCCATACACCTCTAGTGAAATAAAAGTGCAAATCTCTTGTTTATTTCATCAAATAGAGTGACAATGGGAAATTCTCTTTCAACATCAAACATAGAATTCACCGACTTCGCGATGTTTGCCGTCATAATGTTATATCTACACAACAAAAAATAAAAATCAATCAAAACACATAAAATTACAATAAACTCAAACGAGATGGTATAGACAATAATGTACCTATTTCCCGAGAAAAATGCCCTGCTCCATGTGTGGAATCCAATACGTTCAAGAGTTTTAGCCGCCTTTGGTACCTAATCTCTTATTTGATTGAAATGGTCATTGAACTCACATCTATCGTACACCTTTGCTGCTTTATAAAATGGGTCACTACCTTTGAATTGTGAAATTTATTTCGAATATTTTCCCCAAGGTGTCTCATGCAACAACCATAATGAGATGCAGGGTAGATAGTCAAAACCATCTTTTGAATACTTGGATGCCTATCAGAAATAATGCACAACTCATCAGTATCATCTACAAATCTTCCATATTTTGAAAAAAATATTCATATGAGGCATCACATTCCTTGTCCACAACACAGAAAGCCACTGGAAATATATAATGCTCAGCATCTTATGCTACCGCCGGTAGCAAAACTCCTTCATACTTTCTCCTCAAGAATGTCCCATCAATGGCTATTACTTTTCTCATTTCTTGAAAACCAGTTATCCAAGCGGCATATGATACACAAAAGTACTTGAACCTCCCATTTTCATCGAGCGATAATGCCGTCTTGTTTCCTGGATTTGCAACTTCAAGCATATAACGGTACGCATTAAGCACTGCATATCCGTGCTCATGTGTTCCCCTAACATTAGACTTAGCATGCTCTATGGCCTTATAAATCTTCCAATAGCTTACCTTACAACCCAATTCTGTGCGGAGTTGATTTGACATGTCTCTTGTGGATGGGCATTTACCATTGGGAAAACTATTTTCAAAGTACTTACCTATGACTTTTGCTGTGACTTGGTGATTATGGCTTGTAAGATGCTCTGAACCACACGTATGGTACTTTTCATAGATTTTAATGACAAATCTGTCGCTACTTGTAAATTTCACAGCCCACAACCACCAATTGCACTCCGGATATGAACATTTAAAAGAAAACACATTACGAGAATTGATCACCTTTTCAGTCTAAAATCTTTTTTCAAGCAAGCAATTTTCAATGAATTTGCCAGTTCTTCTTTGTTCTTGAATGTCATTCCCTTATAAAAATTGGTTTCATTATCTCGAACATTATTCACACGTGATGATTGAGAAGAACATAGAATGTTGCTGCCAATAATAGGTGTAGGAGAATTGTTGCTCTCAAAGTCCGGCACTTCATCTTTTCCAATTTCAGCATCGTGATTATTCATGTCCACATCATCAAATTCATCATTTAACATATCTTGTTGGTCTTCTTCTAGATTATGATCCTCCTCGATAGGATTCTCATCCACGTAGACTCTTAATATGGGTAGTCTCTCTGCTCATCCCAAATAAACAAGCAAACTAGGCTGATAAGTTATTTTAAAAGGTAAGACCTTTTCATTATGAAAAAAATGGGAAATGTAACTCATGACAAGATCTTTCAGTTGACAATTGTATCCACATTTTTGCACGACTAAATTCACAAAATCATCATACAAAATATTTCTTTCGATAGTCATCCCTATCGACCCTCCTCGTTTCTTACAATCCTTCCAACGCCAAATGCATCGATTTTTCTTCTCGACCCATTCACCACGACAATCAATCCCTACAAATAACCCCTTCATTTATTGTACCTGAAGAAATTAATTAAAAAAATAATTAGTATTAATGAAGAAATGTGTAAGTCATATATTGCAACATATGACTATTCTATGACGACATGTAAGTCATATGTTTTTACATATAACTGATATGTTGTGAAAAATAAATCACATGTGTAAGTTATATGTCGCAACATATAGCTATTCTGTTGCGAAATGTAAGTCATATATTTTCTACATATAACTATTATATTGGGAAATATAAATCACATGTTATGACAAAATGTGTATGTCATATGTTGCAATATATGACTATTTTGTGGCAACATGTAAGCCATATGTTGCTACATATGACTATTATGTGGTGATATGTAAGTCATATGTTGCTACATATAACTGATATCTTGTGACAAATAAATGACATGTGACAACATGTGTAAGTTATATGTAGCAACATATGGCTCTCCTATTGTGAAATGTAAGTCATATGTTGCTACATAAAACTATTCTATTGCGAAACATAAATCACATGTTATGACAAAATATATAAGTCATATGTTGCCACATATATATCCATCTGTTGGAAACGCGAATGCAAATTATTGAAAGAATTGTAGCTACCCAGATGATGATGAATGATTTCAAAGAACTGTTAATTTTACTTACCAAAATAATGTTGTGTGAACCCAATCACATATGAAGTAATTTCAATTGATACATAATGAAATCTAGTCCACTGATTAGATTAATTAAATCTGATTCAAGAAGATGAAAAGAAGAAGAAAAAAGCTCAAGGACTAGCAGCCAAGACAAACAATGTACGAAAAGAAGAAGAAGAAGATGAAGAGAACGGGAAGAAAAAAGGCAAGCAACCAAGCAAGAAGAGAGCAAGAATAAAGCAGAAGAGGAATACGGGGGGAGGCGGGGAAAAATGATTTATTCCCCCCCCCCCTTTTGGTACAGCTCGCTGGTGGAGGTGGCTTCCCTCCAATTTTGGTTCCACCAAAATTGATTAAATTAGGTTTTAGTCATTTACTCTTTTACCACTCATTTAATTCAGTGGACCAAACTGCCAACTTATAAATTGAGGGCAACTCCACAATCCTTAATCATTAATCACATAATTGTCACCTACACTTATGTCACTGCCTCTTTATTTTGACACAGTAATGTCACCTTTAATTCAAATCCCCATGTTAAACTCCAAGCTAGCACCCTCTTTTCGTGGGTGTTGTACATTATTTTTTGCTTTATTATTATTATTACTAGTTTCACGGCACGAGTGTATCGTATATATAGTATACGATGTTATAAAATAGAATTAATATTATTAAATTAAAGTTTTTTAGTAAATAATTATAATTTAAAGAACATAAGATAAGTGCTTTTAAATGATTAATATAGATTGTTATAGAGTTACTTGTATTTTAAGATCAAAATGACCAGATATTATTAAAATATTTCAAAATACATTCAAAGTTTAAATATGGAGAGAAAGTGACATTTCTTTAATAGTATTATTATTTACTTCACTCCATTTTGTAAACAAATCTAACCAATTTTTTTTAAAAAAAAATATCAACACTAAAAATGTCACCAATAGTCTTTCCTCTTGAGGTTATGAACATAAATGATGGAGACCATTTAAGTATAATTTTTCTCTTAAATATTCATACTTCAAATTTAGTATGTGCATGACACTAATAAGGATTACCATAAATATTTCAATATTTTATATTTATATGTAATCTATCTTTTACCAATTAATATTTAAGTAAGACTATCATATAGATGTAATTCTACAAAAAAGAGATACATTGTTATAACGAATGATGGTTAAATTGAGGTTTGAGTGTATGTCAAATATTTAGCTTGACCAATTCTTTGTTTTAGATATACATATATATTTCAGTAACATAATTTAATTTTAATATATGAACAACATCACCTTTGGTGAAAAATATATCATTTCTTTAAGTTTCTACCTTATCTTTGTAGAATTATAGTCTTCTCTTTTTTCCTGCTGCATATATATCATATAGTTGTTGTCTAATTAAAATATCTAATATCTTATAGAAGTTGTATCGTGATATAAAATATTAAACTTTTTCAATAATAAAAAATAATAGATGAATAAAATTTAAAGTATTGTTTATAGAATCTTTAATTTGATTTAAGATTATTTTATGATCAATCACTATTTTCTTATCTATTTTTATACAGCTAATAAGGAGTGTATCTTGTGACATAAAATTTTCTCAAATTAAAATGAACACAAAATAATTGGAAAAAAAATATATGGAACGATACATAGCCAATGAAGAAGGAAGACGAAAATATATGTTCATGCAATATTCACTATGGAGCTCCATTTGATTAAAATCTCTTGAACCAATACTTTACTTTCTTCGTTCATTTTTTCTTACATATTTATTAAAAATAATTATTATCATGTCTATATTATCATATTATAAGTAAAAGTAAAAATCTATTTTTGAAATAGTGGATTTAACATCAAAACTAATGATTCAATGGACTACGTTGATGCCTGTTGTTTTAGCAAAATTAGAAAGAAACTGCTTCGTTTGAGGGTTGAAAAATAAAAAATAAAAAATCAAAGAAGAAATATCTTACCCAAATCATGTGACTTCATTTATGTTTGTTTATTATTATTGTATTTTCCACAATATTTCATCACTGTTAACTCATGAAAATCGTAAGAAAAAATATGAGTGTGAATTTATGAATGATTTGCTACAATTTGTTCACCAACTCTTTATTATGTAGTACCTCGAATTTCATTGAATTTTGAACTTAATCAACTATTGCAAATAATCATGAGATTTTTTAAGAAGAAGAAGAGTAGAAAATATTAAAAAATCGTAGTTTAAAAATGAGAGGAAACTCTCTATTTATAGCTAATAAATAGCAGTATTAATAGGTGCTAATTGTTCCTTATCAGAAAAGTTACAAACTTTCGAAAAGTCACTGCTCATCGGAAATATCACAACCTTTTGCAAAAGTCACAACTCATCGGAAAAGGAAAAACCTTTCGAAAAAGTCACAACCCTTTGAAAAAATCACAACCCTTTGGAAAAGTCATATCTCTTTGAGAAAATCACAACCTTTTTATATGAAAGGGTATCTACATTTAATATAATACAACTAATTAAATTAATAAATAAATAAATTGAGTATTTTTAATTGGGGGGCGGGGTATTATAGTAATTCAACATTCAGTTTAGGAGTTCATAGATTTAAGGTAGCATAGATATAGATAGATAGATTATTATTATTATTATGAGAAAGGAGGTGGAAAAAAAGTTTTAACTCATGATAATGTATGTATTAAAATTCTTTGTATTACAAGTATTATAGATTTTCATATATTAGTTATACATATATTAATGTTAAATAGAGTATAGCATTAGTTATAACATAGGCTGAAAAAAATGTATAAAACTAGCTACTACATAACACAAAGTTAATACATACATTATTTTTTTATGCATCCTACCAAATGACTCTAAGGATTTTTAATACATGCATTAGTATGGTAAAAGATATAATTCCCCTCAAAACCTTTTTCATAACTTTTTCATTGTATTTGTGAAGGATATTTTTATAAATGCAAAAATTAGAAATTATGTCATACATGTCATTTTTAATACAACAAATCAACAGTGCATAAGAAAAAATCTCATCATAACTACTATTAGCATTATTAGTACAAAATATTCAATATTATTCTTATTACACTTCAAACAACATTTTAATGTTTTTATTATGATATGTTGTAAACCTATAGCTTGTTTGCACATCCTTTTCTTTTTCTTTCTTTTAACACATTTAGAGTTGATTAATTATTTCTTTTAGATATGTGAACTAAATTTTTTTCTTATTATAAATTCTTCGATAAAGTGAGTTGGGTTGATGAATTTTTTTTGCTTGAGAGCTCTCCTCCTAAGCACTCGATGCCATTGTTGGCGCCCAAAATATAGGTTCGGGGCGTGATAGGTTTAATATCAAAGCACTAGGTTCAAATGACTTAAGGAGTTAATAAAGTCATATATGATAGAGTCTTAGTTATGAATATAAAGCGCGTCATATCTATAATTGAGAGCCTATAAGAAATTCAGAGAATGTTACTTTTCATTCGCACTTCAGGTTGTGCTATGAAGTTGAGCCTTAAGGAAATGATCACAACTCATGTGTTTCTACTTTTCTATCAATTGTGCGTTGTCTTTGAGGGATCAAAGATGATGTAAGCTAAATTCTTATAGAGGTTACTTTCGAATAGAACCATCAAGAATGGGAGAGGTTGCACAAGGACTCAAGGGGATAATGGACCAATCTCTTTGTTCATTCGAGTGTCATTTTTGTTAGAAGATATACTTTTATTCCTCCCTATGGTTATACTACTATGATCATAAACAAGGTTATTTATAAAGAAAGAAGGCAAAAGTGAATTCATGTCCATCATCTGAGTTGTACCATTTGTGAGAAGTATTACCTAGAAGGTTAATATGTGGATCATGGAATATATAATTATTATATATAGTAATGAAATGCCTCATCTTTATCCAAATAAGGAGAACCCTTGCACGACTAGATGGTATCCAAAAATCCCAGAACTACCATCTTAGTCCCTTCTTGCAGGACCTAGAAGCAACACTTCTAGCTGAATATGACAACTCACTTAGGGCTGAAAAAGACTTTTGGAAAACAAAGTCTAGAATAAATTGGCTAACTGAGGGAGATGCCAACACCAGCTTCTTCCACACATCAACCATTAATAGGAGAAGGGGAAATAAGATCACCTATGAGGAAGGGAATCCAATTGAGGGCAATGAAAACATTAGCAAGCACATTACTAGTTTCTTTGTTGAGCTGTATACTACTGGCCACCATACTTCTAGGAGAGACACCTCAGTATCAGGCATACCAAATCCTCTCTGATGAGACTGCCCACAACCTTGATACCCCCCTTAGGGACATTGAGATCCTCACATCTCTGAACTCTTTCAAGCCCCTTAAGGCTCCTCCTGGCCCGGATGGCATTCATCACATGTTCTACCAAAAGTTCTGGAACACTGTGAAGGAGAAAAACATCAAATTCTGCAAGGAAGTTTTTGATAGCTCCACAACGCCTATCCAAAGCAACAACACCCTGTTGTGTTTGATCCCAAAATGTCCTAACCTCCCCCCCCCACTCTCAAGAGCTACAGACCAATTGGACTTTGTAACACCAACTACAAGCTGGTAACAAAGATCATTATCAATCGAATCAAACCTCTCCTGCCCAGCATCATTGGCCCAAGTCAAGCCAGTTTCCTCTCAAGCAAGAGAGCCTCAGACAATGCCATCATATTCCAAGAATACATCTCTCACTTTAGGAAAATGAAGGGCAAAGTCCCCAACATGATCTTCAAAATTGATCTAGAGAAGGCTTTCGATAGACTAGAATGGTCTTACATTAGGGACACCCTCAATTTTGTCAACTTCCCCCCAAATTCTCCAAGCTCATTATGTCTTGCGTGAGTACCAAATCCATTGCAATCCTCATCAATGGTAGGAGAACTGAATTCTTCCACCCTTCTAGGGGAATTAGACAAGGTTAACCCATGTCCCCTTACATGTTTATTAAGTGTATGGAAAGTCTGTCAAGAAACATTGATATAACAGTCACTAAGAAGCAATGGACACCTATCAACATAACAACTGGAGGGCCAAAAGTCTCCCACCTCTTCTTTGCTGATGACCTTTGCCTCTTCGCAAGGGCAAACACTATGAACTGCACCACCATCACCCACTTCCTCAATGACTTCATTATCCAATCTGGCCAAAGAGTGAGCCACCCTAAATCCAAAGTCATGTTCTCTGGAACTGCACCATAAGCATGAAGGACACTTGTTCTAACATGCTTGGAATCAGTGCCCATGAATCCTTTAGGAAGTACTTAGGTTTCCCTATCTTTACCCATAGGCCAACCAATGTTGGCTTCCAATACATCATTGACAACATGATTAAGAGGTTAACTGGGTGGAAAGCCAAAACTCTCAACCTTACAGGTAGAACTGTCCTAACAAAAGCCACTCTTTCCCATATCCCCTCTCATGTAATGCAGTACATAAAAATCCCCACAAAAGTGACTGAAACTATTAACAATATCCAAAGAGACTTTGTGTGGGAATCAACAGCAGAAAAGAGGAAAATTCACCCCATTAATTGGGATACCATCAGTAGCAATAAAGACAGGGGAGGGCTAGGCATCCATAAAAGCGAACTCAGGAATAGAGCCACCCTGTCAAGCCTTGCTTGGAGAGCTTTCATGAACCCCAACAAGCTTTGGAGTAAGATATTACTCAGCAAGTACCACAAGCCTAACAGGAGACGAAACCCACCAACAGTAGTGTCCAGAACTTGGCGCAACATCAAAGAGGGGTGGGCTGATTGCTTTGATGCTACCAGATAGGTTGTACACAAAGGAGACAAAGCAAACTTCCTCTTAGACAGTTGGCTCCCTCACTGCAACAACATTCACATCTACATACAAGGACCAATCACAAAGGAGGAATTGAGCCTAAAAATGAATGTCATCTTTCAGAATGGTCATTGGGACTTCACAAAGCTGTCATTTGAGATGCCCCATAATCTCCAAATCATCATCAAAAGCAACAACCTCCCACCTACACCAGCAAAAGCGACACGATTATCTGGGCACTCACCAATGATGGAAATTTCTCAACTAGCTCAGCATACAACCACATCCATTGTAAAACCCAGGAGAATATGCCGAAGCAGAATGAGAAATTCAATTGGATTTGGTCAGCCAACACACCAAACAAGGTCAGAACCTTCGTGTGGCTTCTTTTCCACTGCAGGATCCTGACCTATCTCTCCCTCCATAAGAAGGGCCTGAACATCGAACCAAACTGCCATTTCTGTGGCCATCCTGAAGAGGATAGCGACCACATCTTCTTCCAATGCACTAACTCAACAATCTTCTGGAAATCCATTAGCAACAATAGCAAGGACAAGGTAAACAAGGACGCATGTGTAGCTAACAAGAATAATTGGATAGAGATCTGGAACAGTGCCAAAAAGAAGATGCACAACAAATGGATCACTTGGGGAACCCTCTTTCCTTTATGCCTCTGGAACATCTGGTTAACCAGGAGCAACAACACCTTCAACAATGCGAAGGAACCAATCAACATCAGACACGCCATCGAACAAGCCACGGAATACCAGATGCTGGTCTCCAAAAATGGAGGCGACAAGCCTCTGAAAGACAACATCCATATAAAGTGGTAACCTCCGAATACAAATTTGTTTAAACTCAATACGGATGGCTCCATCAAAGAAAATCTGGGACCTGGAGGGCTATGAGGGGTTATTAGAGATCACCTAGGGTAGATTCCCCTTACGAACCCTGTATGGGCAGAACTCCAAGCCCTTAGGAGAGGCCTTCTGATGGCTAAAGAGGGAAACCTTACGCCTTTATAAATTAATATAGACTGAATTGAAGTTATACACATGATTAAGGGAAGCAATATTCTTTATGAAAATTTGCTTACTGATTGCAGACACTTGATGAAGGAATTGAAAGCTACCAGCATGACACATGTGTTCAGGGAACAAAATAGAGTTGTAGATGCGCTAGCCAAGCATTGCCTGAAAGAAGAAGCTTCTGACGGACCCTCTTTTTTGGAAGTTTCTCCACTATTTGCACTAAAAGACGTGGAAGCGGACATTCTAGGAACTACTTTTTCTAGGAAAAAACAATCTAGTTTTAATATTTTCCAGGATCGGGATGTGATCCATATTAATGCTAACGACTATCCAAACACTACAGATGTAAACATTGACATGCACAGGCTAGTGCCTTAGTTATATAAATATATATATATATATATATATATATATATATATATATATCCTTTTGACAAAAAAAAAAGAAATGCCTCAAAAATATTAGGCAAGTAGTCGTATTTCCTAAGGTGGAAATTATTGTCCCTCCAATTAAGAGGATGAAGGGAAATGTTATCTGAAGGGATATAAGTTATTTCACCAGTCTTGTCTGATGTTTATTAAGTTAAGGAGATAATTATATAACACCTTAAACCACGAGGAGACTTATATCGTAGATCACGACAAATGTCATCCTTGTGATAAGTGTAGCAAGAAATACTCCAAGTATTTTGCATGAATCTCAATATATGTTAGCGATGTCACCTTTGAGTCTATAGACACAAAGATTGTATTTTCCAAACATGTTAACATCAGTAGCAATGGCAGTCTAAGTTGAGTGGTAAGGAGATCTATTTGCACACAATGCAGGAAGGGTCATGAAGGGATTTTTGTTTTGGTATAGATAAATGCCAAAGGTAGAGGTGTCAGATGAGCGGGTTAGGTTGAAATTGGAGATATTAAAATGGGTTGAAATAAAAATTGGGTTGGGTCATGACCTGCCCAAATTTACTTTAAGCTCAAATGGGCTAAAAATCAGATTGGCTCATGACCCGCTTAATTTTAATAATTTTGACATATTGTTATTTACCTTTTATAACCACTATTTGAATTTCAATTCAAGAAAATAAATAAAAAGCTACAAATGGATAGATAAATCCTAGAAGATATAAATTACATGGTAATCCATACCTTCAATATGGAAACATACATTACACCAAGATTTAGGGGTGTGTATCCGTTGGTTCGGTTCGGTTTTAAGTATTATCGGTTCGATTTATCAATTTTCGATTTTTATATATGCTAAATCGATAACCAAACCAATAAGATATTTGTTATCGGTTTTCAATTTATCGATTTTAGGTCTTTAACGGTTCGGTTGTCGATTTAACCAATAAGAAAATGCTTTCAAACTAAATATATGACTTATCCAATAATTTGACACGATATGTAAACATCAAAATAATCATTCCAAACGGGACAACATTGACCAACTTGCTGTATTTTGGTCATCACGACAAAGTCTTGGTCAATTTTTGATCACCATAATATATAAAATGAGTCCCCTTTATGCAATAAAGAGAATAAAATAAACCAAATCATAGACAAAAGTCAAAACAGTAGCAAATGAGGCCATGCTTTTGGTAAATCAATATAAAGAAAAGACCCAACTAAATGAAGTTCTTACGTTATTTAAAAAAAATAACAATCTGAATTCCTGATGTTAATCAAATTGCAGATATTTACAATAGTGTAAAATCTAATATTAGTCAATTATAAACTAAAACTAATTAAAACCAAGAAGTCCAGTTGTAAATCAGTAGTTCATCTTGAACTATTTTTAACAGCTGCCAAATCCACCAAATAATCAGTAAAATTTTCATTAAGTTCCTAACCAAGTCTTTGTTAAGTTCCTAGCCAAGTCTTTGTTAAGTTCCTAGCCAAGACAATCACAAGCCTGTAAGAAAAAGTGGAAGAGATTTGCTTAATGAAGTATTTCTACATTTAATACTGACATAATGGGCAACCAAAACACAAACTAAAACTAATAGCATCTATAGTTGAAATCAACATCAAATAAAAATACCAAATATTTAGATCGTCGTAACTTATTTCAAGCAAATACATGACTTAAAATAACCTGTATCTAGAATTAAGAATAACTTACCAAATGTCCAAATCCATGTTAATCATCAAGAATGCTAGTATTAGCCAAATCTATAAAGAATTAATGTTAATCATTTAGAAAAATATTAATGACTAATTATAATACCAATAAGAAACTAATACAATAAGAATATTCTTACCTTGTTCAAGCTGTTCAAGGACATCTATATCTTCCTCAATACTAACAGGTTGTGATTCACTTCGAATCCAATCTTGAAGGCACATTAGAGTTTGCTCCAATTTAGGAGTTAATGAACTCCTAAATGAATCCAAAATACATCCATCAGTGCTAAACACACACTCAGTTGCCCTATTCGGGAATCTCCAGAGCCTTCTCAGCGAGAATTGGAAATCTAGGTGAGTTTATTTTTCACTAAGACAGGATGTTAAAGTTCTTTGTTTCAACTTCATTTTCTTTACCAAGATATTTTTGCAATTTTGTTTTAACAATTGTTGTATTTCCAGTTTTATGTTTCATTAGATCATCCATGAATGACCCCAAAGATCATATTGATTGGACAGTACTACCTGAACTTGAAGGCAGTGAACTGAACTTTTCAAATGAAAAGATAGATAAAGATGAAGAGTGATGACTATCTTTATCTTTTGAAAAAGACTTTACATATTCACTAAACATTAAATCCATGTAGCCTCTAACTTCATTCTGTAGAACTAGTCCTTTTTCGTTTCCAATCATCATTTCAAGTGCAATGCCAACTGAAACAAACTTGTGTCGAGGATCCAAAACACAAGAAATAAAAATCATCATATTCATTTTGTTAGGAGTATCCCAATACTTATCAATTTTTTCTCTCACATTTTTAGCAATTTTACCAAAAAGATCATCAATGTCATTTTCACTCAATATCAATTTTTTCAAATAACAAGAAACTTCACAAATCCTAAGAAAGTATAGATTTGATGTAACGTACTGTGATCTAGATACTTTACCCCAATGCTTGATACGTCCAAATTAAACCTCCTGAAAGAAGTATAAGTGGTCGTTGTCAAATAAAGAACCTAACTTTTAGGTTAGGTCGATCCCACGAGGAATATGATTTAGACTTAAGACAACTTACGATTATCTACATTCAGTCAAACTATTTCCGAAAAAGTAACAAGGGGGGGGGGTTGTAAATAAAATAATAGTTTGTTGATTTATATCAATAAGTGACAAGTAAACATGATTTGCAGTTTTGGGATATCAATATGAGATGAAAACTAGGGTAGAAGTGCTCCCCACAAGCTCTTAACGCAGTATTCCTAATAATAGTAACTCTATCCTAGTGTTAACATGCAAGGTTGATAAGTTAGGTATTCCTAAGTGATTGGTCCTCCAAGTAGGGAATTTCACCATGCAACTTGGTCCGTCTTCGTTGTATGCTTTACTAATCCTCACCTATAACCTTAGATTAGCCTTCGCAAAATTAGGGTCAGGCTATTAGATAAGGACTATACATGTCTAAATCTCCATTGTTTAATCCCTTTCTCATTTGTTACCTCCTTGGTCCTGAAATTAGGAATGATGCGAGTTCTAACATTGCACAACGCTAAAAAGCATTCTAAACGAAAGGTTTAACAGTACATGCATTAACACTATTCTAGAATTACTTAATTATTAGTCATACATTGTTAATTACTCATGGTTCCCACAACACTATATATGGATTTGGCTACTCATGCTTTAGAATTCACAATTCATATTAGGGTTTACAAAATAAATCATGAACTTGCAATTATAATAGATGATTACCGTAATCTTGAATTGAAAATCAAAAGAAAATATCATAAACCAAGCTATGAGAATTAATTGTCAAAAGTGTTTGCAAAATAATCCTCAAAGTAGAAACAAAATATCCCAAAAAGTCTAACCCCAAAATAAAATAAAATACAACTTATATTTATTGAAACTAAATCCTAAACAAAGTAGGAAAAGAAAATATAGGAAATTTTGGTTTAGGGAGGCTTCGATCGATGACAGCAAACGACAGACCGTGGATCAACCAATGGTCCGTGATTCTTCTCTGTGGTTCAACAGTTGGCCAAAATTCTTGGTCTTCAAATCAACGGTCATCACCTACGGTCCGTAGGTCAGTTTATGGTCCATCTTGTTCCTCCGTGGTTCAATTACTGGAACTCAGCTTTCTGAATCAAACGACGATAAGCGCCTAGCGGTTCGTTGTCCATACAACGGGGTGTCGTTTGCCTCTGTGGTTCCACACTTGGTCAGACTTCCTTGAACTCACATTCCATGCCTCCACCTACGGCTCATCGACAGGACGACGGCTCATGGTTGGGCTTCGTCAAATGCCAACTTCTGCTACTTCAGCTCTTTTCTCACTCAACTGCTCCAAACCTATTTCCTGCAAAAAATTATATCAAAATACCATCATATCTAATAACAAAATGCCCAAGACTCACACAAACTTCAAGTATAATGCATCATTAATACTATAAACTCATAATACATCAACACCCTTAACTTTTAGACTCAATAAGCTAACTCATGTGGATCAAAACATGACATAGACAGACTAAGAGATATCACCACATACACAGTCAACAATCACCAAGATACCAACTTTCCAATAATGTAACTAGTGCCCTTATCACAAAGAAATCCTTTTTCTCACACAAAATATGATATTTTAGCCTAAGGATTTAGTAAAGACTCACGTTCAGAAGTGAATTCAGATATAGTTTGTGCTCAATACCATATGTTTGCCCTTATTTTCTCTGTTTTAACTTTCCAGACTTCTTGATTAGGATCATTATAGGGCTTTCTTAGCTTATAATGTAAGATCAGGGTTAGGTGTGGTACATTTGGATATTTTAGTAACTTGTATGCCCTCCTCGACATTACATTGGCTATTTACCTCTTTTGACAACCAATTTTTTTTTGACATCGTTCTGTTTTCTACTATTTTCCTTGACTTATTTTATCATGGATGTGACTTTAACCTTTTCATTATTTCTTGCTTCATTTTTCTTTTCATATTTTATTCAAGCATTATCACTCTTTTGTTTCTTTTGGATTCAGTCACACCTTTTACTATCCTTTCATTTTTTTCTCTTCTTCTACAAACAACTCTTTTCATACCCTTTTTGTTGCAATTTTCCTTCTTCATAGACACCCTTAACTTATGTATTTTGCATGAGTTGAGGTGCACGATGTCCTAGGTAGGACTAGGTCCAAGATTAAGGTAACTTCTAAATTAGTCACCCTCAACTTAGTCTTTTGTCCTAAGTTAAGGTGCACAATGTCCAAGAAGGGACCAAGGGCAGAACAAATTTTAAGGAAGGTGAGTTAGGTGTATTGAAAGAAATGGTATCGTTAGGCTCAAACATTTGGATCAAAGGGAGCATTTCTTTCTTTTGGTTGGTTTCATTTAGGCTCAAGAGGACTTATTATCAACAAAGGCCTACGATCATTTCCCAATTTCTAGCCTAGATCATCTTAACAGGACCAACGAGGAAAGTTCTAGATTGACACTTACTATATGAATATACAAAATCACCTTACACACACTTGGCACATTGTTCCATTATTGAACATTGAAGCATCTCGATCAAGTTCTAGCTTAAGTCAGGCTATCATATTGGTTCTTGTCATTTCATATGAAGATGCAACACATTCAACTCGTTAAGCCTACAGATATAACACAATTTGAAATTTTGGAAATGTATCAATTTTTATGCTCTTGTGCCATCATGTTTTCATTCATTTAGTCTTATTCTACACTTATACTATCCTAAAGATGCTGGTTCAACAGAAATGTAAAACAATCCCTCGGGGACAAAGAACACATATAAGAAAACCCCAAGGGAGTGTTATGAGTTGGGTTATTCATACTTCACCCAACCACACAAAACCCATTTATCCCACCCCATAAAAATATGGTGCAATTTCCCTCAATGCACAAAACAAAATGTAAAAAAAGGGTGAAGCAAACCCGTGGTGCGTAAGCATCGAAGACCCATCAAGAAGCGTGTGGGTTTGGTTTCTCGGAACCCGTTGGATCAGCACGAGTGACGTGCTCAGTAACGACCTCAACAATAGTGGGAGCACCATCAATAGTGCTTCTCAACACGGATGCACCCACAACCATCTCACGTGCTCTCCACTGCCGCAACTACTCCTTGAAAAGAGATTGTCATTATGTTGCCTCCAACTGCTTGCCGCTATCTCTTCCTGGCCCGTCGGGCCTCATCAGTGTCACTATTGTGCTCAGAAGAGTGGGTGCGCTTCCCAGCCACATATGAAGGGTCTGGTACCGACATCGTATCCCTAAATAATGCACTCAGCACCACATCGTCTGCCTCTACCTCATGTATGGGCTCGAGAACAACCTCGACATGAGCAATAAGAGCATCCACATCAGTTCGGAGCCTATCCAACTCCGTCCAAAAAGTGGTGAGATTAATAGTCGGCCCAGGTTGGGACCTGTCTAATACCTTGAGCTTGAATTCATCTAACCTCTTGTGGACCGCCATGATCTTCTCATCCATCATCCTCTCCATGCGAGCCTCAATCTTTTCAACAAACCTCTGCATCCATGGTCTCATATGCTGTAACAGGGTAGCCATTTGAGTATCTAATTTCTGGACTCTGGCCACAAGTATCAAAATAGACCCCAAGGGGTAGTAGCATGTGAGGAGCTCACACCATGATTGGTGGAGGTATAAGGTGGAGCCGGTGCCTCGGCCGTCGCCGTAGTGGAAGGCATCGTCGCATCATCAACCTGCTCTACATCTCTAGCTAGATCAGTACCCAATAGAGGGACTGCAACTAATGCACTCTTTCGAGGGGCTGCTAGATTTATGTCATCTTGTAACAACCCCACATCAACCATCTTGGTCACATCGATTGACTTCACGTATGAATACACTATTTCCAATTCAAGTGTCAACGATCACGTGTAGTAATATAACCCAACTGAATGGGTTGGGGTCGAGTCCCAAGGGAGCAAATAGCAGTTGCGAATCAAGTAGAAAAGTAAAATTATGTTCTAGTCAATCATAGTTATAAATATTTACGAGTAAAAGCATACTAAATCAAGAAGTGACACGATTGTCAATTATCAATGGGGGTTTGTATTCAACTAATAAACAAAAATAACAAGAATATAAAGATGCGAATAAGGAGATGGGATTCTTAGGATGTGATAGGAATATGGGATAAAATAAACAACCGGGTAAATGCTGTTGATAGTAAATTGCTAAACATTTGTAACTAAGCTAGACTTTAGTGGGGGTAAATTTTCTCTCGAACAACTTATCCCGAATCAACTCGGTTTCTCTCAAACACCGAGTTGCAGCAATTAAGCACAACCTTCACCTTAGCCCATTCACTCTGTCGAGCTGAATGTGTGGGAGAAGGTCTAGGGTTCACTCTCTCGAGCTGAACCCACGATGACCCAATAACCACAGGCTATCGATTTAGTAGTTTTGGTTTTAAAACCTCTCTCTCGAGCAAGCCAAAAATACTAAGATGAAATAGTATTTGCAACTACAATCCCATTAAGTTCAAACACAACTACTAAATGAAATCACATTTAAACAGAAAATAGACTAACAATGAGCAATACCCAACAGTAAATTTAACCCATATTCACATAATCACACCCCAAGAATTGGGGTTTTAGCTAGACATGATAAAGACATAGAAATCGATACCAAAAAGTGTTTCCATCAAATGGGTACGATAGAAAATGTCTTTAAACACATCAAGGATGAAGATTCTTCAAGATCCACTTCCAATATCTTGGAATTGTAAACCTTCAAATCTTCAAAGCTCAAGAACAATGTCTCCAAAAACTCTAAGAACTGAAAAAATGTCTAGAAATTCAATAATAATTCGATACTAAGCTACAGATTTAAATGGGTATTTATAGTTTTTGAAAATTTGTGCTGCGAAGGACCACTCGGCGCAGTTAGTCAGGATCGCCGATACCTTTGGCGATCCGCCCTTTGGTCTCGTTCATCGCCTTTCAGCTTTTGCCTTCAGCATCTTCGCGTTTTGAATCATTGGGAGATATGGTGCTCCTTCACGAAACTGTTCGGCGACGCTCCAACTGCTCCTTTTCATCGCCAACTTGATCTTTTCCTTCAAGGCTCAACACACCAACATTAGGCGAGATTAAGGCCATTCGGTGTCTTGCCTAATGCATTATGCGATCCTCAGGTCTTCATTTCTTCGTTCTTTCAACCGCCTTGTTTCTCTTTTGCTTGATAACGTCCATGCTTTGTCTCTCAATTCAAATTCCTGAAACTTAAGGATTTCCATCAATTATTGAGACAAAATATGCATTTGAGGACACTAAATCTATCAAAATAAATGCCTAAATGAGTCCAAATTGTGTACTCATCAACACCCCTAACTTAAACTTTTACTTGTCCTCAAGTAAAACTCAAGTTCAGCAGTTCAAAAAGGATGTCTCAAATAGTGCTACACAAGTCTCAATCATGAATGCACACAAAAAGTCTCAACTTACTTGCACAAAGATCAATTGTGCACTCAAAGATTCAAGTTGTTACTCACCATTACCAAAGAATCTCCAGCTCACTATACTTGCTTCAAATGCAAGTTCAAGCTCAACAAAGGTATTTAAATGGCATCACAAAAAGAATGATTCCATGTTCACTCAATGGTTCAATCAATTAAAGTTCTGGAATCAAGATCAACACTCATACTCAAAAAGATAAACACAATGCATGTTTCACCCATAATGTTTGCCCTTATTTTCCAATCAATTTTTGCTTCAGCTCATTCAAGATCAAAAAGGTCCTTTTAAGGTTTGAAATGGGGCTGAGTGTAATGGTATGGTCATTTAGGCTTATAGGCTGAAAACCCTCATGAAATGTGATGTGAACAACACCTTCTTTCCTTTTCTTTATCAATTTCATTCAAGCTCAAAATTCACCTCTTATTCCTCTTCCATGGGTCATTGGGAACCCCATTTTCTTTGTATTTCCACAACTTTATTTCACAACTTTTTCTTTCTTTTTCTTTTTCAATCTTTTTTTTTTTTATATGGAGCATTTTTCTCAAAATATGGGCACACAGGACTTCTTTGCATTTATTTGATTTGCCTTCTCTTTTCACCACACCCCAACTTAGGCTTTTAGCCTAAGTTGGCTATTTAGACAGACCACAAAGCATTAGGATTATGAGTAATGGGTCAATAACAGGTAGCAAAGTTATCAAGTTTCTTCCGAGAAAAGGTTTAGGCTCAAAGGGTGCTCAAAAGAGTTTCACACATTCATAATGTAGGCCACAAAAGAGGTATAATTTGAAATAGGTTCACACTCTTTAAAGTTGCCTAAGATCATCTCAAGAAATTGCATCACTTAGTCAATCGGACCAACGGGGCAAATTCTAGGTGTCATCACACATGGTTCACGGTAAGCTCATCACACAAGGCATTGACACCAAAGTCAAACAAGACTCCACACTTTTGCTAGTGTTCAATGTTCATCACAAGAGACTTGATTTGATAATTGGCTAGTCACAACGAGATGCAAAGAGTTCACATATTGTCTATGCAACTTCAATTGGCCTCGTCGTAGCCGCACATTCATTTATGTTCGATTATAAGCACTATTTAAGTCATCGGTATTGATCAAAACCGATACTCAAATTTGCAATAGAACAGCCACATTCAACACATACAAGAGGTGACAAATTTTTTCCGAAAGGGTCAAAAATCATTTACAATTAAAAGCAAGGAGCCACAAGCTCAAACCTTCCACAAAAAGTAGTGTATAACATGAATTTAGCTCAAAGCCCAATTATATAAACAAAATGGAGTCACAAAAGATGGGCCTCACCTCATCACAAATAAAAACATTTGTCCTCAAATGCAAATAAAAACATCCACAAGTCTAAATAAAGAAAGGAAGAGATGAAGGTAAAGAGAGGGTCATGTCTACACAGTCGCTCCATCCGTTTGGGCATCAGTGCCCGATGCATCACTCGGATTCTGAGCATCAGTACTCGGGATCACCTCAAGAGGATTGGCAGTGCCAGATCCACTCGGGGCGATCACGTGCGAGTCCTCCAGAAAGACATTCACAACTGCACATAATCCTTGGGCCTATGAAGGAACATTAGGATCTCTGATAATGGTCTTCCTTGTAGAAGTGGACCTCTTGTCCTTGCCTTTCCCACCCATTGTGGGAAATTTCATAGCTTTTCCTCTGGCTATAACTGCATCCTCATTTATCGTAATCCCCTTAGTCTTCTCTTGGGATGGTATTATTCTTTCAGCTGCTTTTGATCTAGTCATGTCTGCAAAACCTCGAGGAGAAGTTAGGAAATATCCAAACAAATGCACAAAAAATTAGGCGCAACAAACAAATGCACAAAAAATTAGGCGCAACAGGCTCACCGAAATAGTTGGCGGGTCGCCGAATTTCTTCGGTGAACTGGGTTAGCCCGCCGAAAGTTCCAGTGCAAAAAGAGTTTAGGGGCGCATAAAAAGTTCGATCAAGAATACCTTCGGCGAGTCGCCGAGTTCTTTCGGTGACCTCAGGCTTCTCACCGAAAGTTACAGAATGCAACTACTCATTTAGCATGAAATTAAAGGCGAGATAGGGACATTTGGCGAACCGTCGAGTGGTTCGGTGAGCTCGATCCAGCTCGCCAAACGACCCAACGTACCTACTTTGAACCCAAGTTCTCGAATCCAACCCCGCAACCCCTAAAAACAAAATCAAAGCATGCACTAGTTAAATTAAGCTCAGACCCATAACACTCAAGTATGAACCATCAAAATTTACTTCATTTTAAGCACAAGACTGCGGAATTTCGACAATCAAATCATTACGGGCAAGATTATCAACTTAAATCAGGTATGCAAACATACTAATTCTATTAGAGAGTCCCAGCATACGACAATATGATAAGATCATTGCAAATGAGTACACTTTCGATAAAATAAACTCGGGGTTCAGAAAACCAAACTTTGATTCCGATTAATAAAGATTGAAATGCTAGGCGGCAAAGTAATCTAACTTCGAGCACAAATCAATGCTAAAAATACTCTAAAAATGCAAGAAATATAGAAACTAGAGTGTGGATGTGAGTTTGTGAAGATGAAAAATGAGGGAAATTGAATGAATTTGAAACTTTTAAACCTTTGGCCTGAAAAACTATCCAGTTCTCTCCCATTCGGCGACATTAGTTGTGCTCGCCGAGCCACTTGATGAAACGCTGAGTAGTCATTCACCTCGTCGAACATTACAGGACCTCCAGTTATTGTGGGAATCCAAACGGCGGTCTCCGTTGGGATCGCCGACATGGTCGGTGATTCGCCAATAATTTCCTAGGCTCACCGAGTTTTACAGACTCCAATGTAAAATTGTCTTGAGTCTTATGGCGGTTTGGGTCGGGGTTGCCGACCTCCTCGGCGATCCGCTGAATAGACCTGATGCTCGCCAATCTGCACTTTTCGAACACTTTCCACACTTCCACCTACACAATCAACACACCATTATTTTATTAAAACAAAATAAAGTAATAAGGAGTATTGGGTTGCCTCCCAAGCAGCGCCTTAGTTAACGTCGCGGCATGAAAAAATTCCACCTTCAAACCTCATTCTTGGGGTTATCCTTAGTATCACTATGCAAACCCCCCTTCTGTCTCGGGTTGAGATGAGAATATATATGACCCATTTGGGTCTCCAACTACTTGATCGACACTGAATGAGAGGTGACGGTCTGGCTAAGGGTAGACACATATTCTTTTATTTCCTTTAAAATCTTGTCTGACCATTCAACTTTGTTGAGGAAACGAGAGAGCATATCCTCAGACCGACCACCTTCCAAATCTTTTGGATTTTAGAGCTCGTGGGGAGGCATATACATATCCTTCTCACCATCCTTCCAATTTAGATTACGGTCCCTCCATTCACGATCTCGATATTTTCATTCTTCATCCCTAGCCCAACCTTGGTTACCACCCTGCCTCGGGTAGTTTGAACGATAGCCACCACCTTGGTTGGCTAGGAAATTTACCTCTTCATTACACAAGGCTTCAAACTTGGACTCTTCTGGATTAGCACACCTGATAGCCACGACATTGACACTTCGAGCACCAGCTCCCATGACATTTTTAGACAAAATATCAAGTTGTGTCATGACCTTGGCTATGTTTTGGTCCCTCTCTTGGTCTTTCTCCATTTGTTCCTTAGTTTACTTGAACGTGAGAGGGGAGACCTAGTCTTCACGAGTGTACCACACCTTGTTTATGGTAGTCATGCCATCCAAGAGCTTAGCAGCTATCACATAAGGTTGCTGCATCAAACCTCCCGGAGAGAGTCGTTCAACAACACCCTTATTTACCGAATTCAAACTCTGGTAAAAATACTGCAGAAACACGTTATCAGGCAAGCCATGGGTTGGGCATTGAAGCACCAACTTTTTGAATAGCAGCCAAGTTTCATGAATAGGCTCGCCTTCTAGATGCTTGAAGCTCTGAATGCTGTCTCGAAGAGTCATCATCTTCGAAGGAGGGAAAAATCACACTTGAAATGCGGTGACTAACTCCTCCCACGAAGTGATTGATTCACGCGGCAATTCAGCCAGCCATTTGCATGCCTCACCCATCAACGAGAACAGGAACAACCTCAACCGGACCGATTCTTGGGAGATATTCTTGAAGGAGAATGGTCCGCATACATCCACGAAGTTTCTAAGGTTCTCATGGGGATCCTCATGAGCCAAACCACTTAAAATCCGTTTTAGTTGCAAGAGTTGCAACATAGTACTCGTTATGTGGAACACTGCATTCCCTTCGGCCGAAGGTAAGCGAATGGCACCAATACCGCCCATGAGATGGGGGTCATTAGCATAAGGCTCGTTGACATCGTTGAGATTTCCGATGTCGTCTTGATGGCTTACTTGGCTGCCATTGTTGCCGTTTACGCTCATACTTCATGTTCACAATACAAAAACAAGCAAAACGAAACTAAAAATTAAGTAAGTATCACTATAACTAACAAGTACAAAATCCAACTTTACTAAAAATTCTCAAGTAACACCACTCCCCGGCAGCGGCGCCATTTTGACTTCACGTATCAAGACACTACTTCCAATTCAAGTGTCAACGATCGCGTGTAGTAATATAACCCAACTGAATGGGTTGGGGTCAAGTCCCAAGTGAGCAGTTAGTAGTTGAGAATCAAGTAGAAAAGTAAAATTATGTTCTAGTCAATCATAACTATAAATATTTACGAGTAAAATCATACAAAATCAAGAAGTGACACGATTGTCAATTATCAATGGGGGGGTTTGCATTCAACTAATAAACAAAAATAACAAGAATATAAATATGCGAATAAGGAGACGAAATTTTTGGGATGTGATAGGAATATGGGATAAAATAAACAACCGGGTAAATGCTATTGATAGTAAATTGCTGAACATTTGTAACTAAGCTAAACTTTAGTGGGGGTAAATTTTCTCTCGAACAACTTATCCCGAATCAACTCGGTTTCTCTCGAACACTGAGTTGCAGCAATTAAGCACAACCTTCGCCTTAGCCCATTCACTCTCTCGAGCTGAATGTGTGGGAGAAGGTCTAGGGTTCACTCTCTCGAGCTGAACCCACAACGACCAATAACCACAGGCTATTGATTTAGTAGTTTTGGTTTTAAAATCTCTCTCAAGCAAGCCAAAAACACTAAGATGAAATCGTATTTACAACTACAATCCGATTAAGTTCAAACACAACTACTAAACGAAATCAAATTTAAATAGCAAATAGACTAACAATGAGCAATACCCAACAATAAATTTAACCCATATTCACATAATCACATAATCACACCCCAAGAATTGGGGTTTTAGCTAGACATGATAAAGAGATAGAAATTGATACCAAAAAGTGTTTCCATCAAATGGGTACGATAGAAAATGTCTTTAAACATGTCAAGGATGAAGATTCTTCAAGACCCACTTCCAATTTCTTGGAATTGTAAATCTTCAAATCTTCAAAGCTCAAGAACAATGTCTCTAAACACTCTAAGAACTAAAAAAATGTCTAGAAATTCAATAATAATTTGATACTAAGCTACAGATTTAAATGGGTATTTATAGTTTTCAAAAATTTGTGATGCGAAGAACCACACGGCGCCGTTAGTTGGGATCGCCGATACACTTGGCGATCTGCCCTTTGGTCTGGTTCATCACCTTTCAGCTTTTGCCTTCAACATCTTCGCGTTTTGAATCATTGGGAGATATAGTGCTGCTTCGCAGAACTGTTCGGCGACGCACTGACTGCTCCCTTTCATTGCCAACTTGATCTTTTCCTTCAGGGCTCAGCACACTGGAACATTAGGCGAGATTAAGGCCGTTCGGCAGCTTGCCTAATGCATTAGGCGATACTCAGGCCTTCGTTTCTTTGTTCTTTCAACCGCCTTGTGCCTCTTTTGCTTGATAGCATCCATGCTTTGTTTCTCAATTCAAATGTCTGAAACTTAAGGATTTACATCAATTATTGAGATAAGTTGTGCATTTGAGGACACTAAATCTATCAAAATAAAGCCCTAAATGAGTCCAAATTGTGGACTTATCATCGACCAACCTATCACAATGCGAACCACTCTACACAAGTAAAAAATCAGGCACGGAAAGGGCTTGGTAGTAGTCCGTTGGAAAGCCCTCTCATGAATCTCTGTAAGGATGATCCTGGCAAAGCCAATCTTGAACCCTGCCATCGGTGCAACAAGAATCGTTGTTGATGTTTGCGTAATCAGGACACAACTTCCAATGCAAATGTCTACAATCATACAATAGTAAAGTAACCCAACCAAGGGTTGGGGTCGAGTCCCAAGGGAGTGGGCTTGAGAATTAATAGAAAAATAAAATTTAGTTCTAATTAGTCATAGCTAGAAACATTTTCGAATATGAACATATTAAATCTAAGGGGTGATGCAAGCGTCAATTATCAATGGGGATTTGTCACAAGTAAACAAAAACAACAAAACTGCAAAGAGTACTAATCAAGGAGATGTGGTTCTTGGGATGTGATAGGAATACGGGATAAACTAAACTATTGGGTACATGCCTTTGATAATAGATCTGTTGAATATTTGTGACCAGGCTAGACTATAGTGGGGGTAAATTTTCTCTCGAGCAACTTACCCCGAATCAAATGGGTTCCTCTCGGACACCCACTTGCCACATGAAGAACAACCTCTGCCTTAGCCCACTCACTCTCTCGAGCTGAGTGTGTGAGAGAAGGACTAGGGTTCACTCTCTCAAGCTGAACCTCATGTCGACCCAATTCCACTGGGCATCAATTTAGTAGTCTTAGTTTTACGACCTCTCTCTCGAGCAGGCAAAAAACACAAAGGTGAAATTGTATTTGCAACTACAATTTATTAAGTTCCACCACAACTACTAAATGAAATCACATCTAAACAACAAATAAATCATCAACAAGCAAGACCCAATAGATAATCTAACCCATATTCACAAAATCACACCCCAAGAATTTGGGTTTTAGCTAGACATGTAAAGGAGATAGAAATTTATACCAATATGAGTTTGCATTCAAATAGGTATGAAGATTTAAGTCTCAAAACAAGCCAAGAGTGAAGAATCCACAAGACCCAAGTCCAAAATCTTAGAGTTGAAACCCATTGAATCTTTAAGTTCTTCGAAACCCTCTCAAAACTTAGAACTCAAAATATTAAAAATCTGATATTAAGCTACAACTCTCAACGAGTATTTATAGTTTTCAAAAATTGGAGCTGCATCGGATCATTCGGCGTCGTTAGTCGAGATCACCGATCAAGTCGGTGATCCACCCTTTGGTAGGTTTCATCGTTGTCTTGCTCTATCTTTCAACATCGTCGTCTTTTGGATCATTGGGTGACATAGTACTATTTCACGGAACTTCTCGGTGACACGCCGACTGCTCATTTTCACCGCCGATTTGATCCTTTCCTTCAGGGTTCAGCACACTGGAACAAAAGGCGAGGATAAGACCCTTTTGGCGACTCATCGAACGGGTTCTGCGATTCTTAGATCTTCATTTCTTCGTTCTATCAGCTGCCTTTGTTCCTTTTTGCTAAGTAGTGTCCATGCTTTCCCTCAAACTCCAACTATCTGAAACTTAAGGGTTTTCATCAAATATTGAGACCAAATATGCATTTGAGGACACTAATTCTATCAAAATATAGCCCTAAATGAGTCCAATTTGTGGACTCATCAACTGCGAATCTCTGCGAGGATGATCTTGGCAAAGTCAATATCGAACCCTGCCATCAGTGCAGAAAGAATCACCGTGCAATCCCAAGTAACAAAATTGTCCGCCTGTGTGTGGGACTGTCCGTGTCGAATGATGGACCACCAAAATTTCACCAAAAAACTCAAAGTCGCCTTCCTGATCGGCAACTGCATATTTTGCACTTACTCGGTGCTCTCTCCCTTATCAGCGATGTGCCGGGCCATTCAGCGTAGCAGTGACTCCTCTACTAGGAGTCTCAAAAATCTCTGCCATGTACTATCCCCATCGGATAATCATACTCGGCCGTATCAATTGGTTGAGAATGTAACGGGCCGTAAATAAAACGACAGATTGTGGACTCTGAAATGTCCACATATAGGCCCCTCACCATAGTGGACAGTAACGGCGGCTGAGTCAAAGGCTTGGCTCGTGGTGGTAGGACATTGTTCACTATGGTGGCATAGGAATCATAGAACTCCCTCACTATCTCCTCGCTATATTTTCCTGGGTTTTCCACCATCCAATAACATATATACTTCTTAAAAAGTTCAGAAATAGTGGGCACATTGTGGAGACTCCCAGTCAATACTCGACGCTCCTCAGTGATAGCCCGAGTAACCTTATGGTGTTCATTCAAAGCTTTCCCATCAAACTAGATCTAAAACTGCCTTTCGACGCACCACCTATTCGGCTCGGTAGAGATGTGTACAGGCTCAACTCTAATACCAGGGGGATCATGAGCTTCACCGGAGCTACTGTCATCAGAGGCTGAGGCTGGTGTGCCACTGGAACCGGAGCCGGATTGTGACTCTCCTGCAGGTTGGGCCCCCTCCTCAGACTGGGGGCAGTGACCTCGACATCATCATTTGATGATATAACCTGCCTGGACATGTGCCTTGTGGTAACATGTTGTTATGACCCAGAGGTACACCCTAGATGTAACATGGCGTACTAGGCCCCGAAAGGCCTAACACAAGCCATGACTTGGCGAAGTCATGAGCATCTTGGTGGATAGTAGGCCAATAATACCCACATTGCAAAAATTTATGCGCAGTCTGAATACCACTATGGTGCCCACCAACAGGGGATGAATGACACGCCTCTAGTATACTCATCATCTCAACTTCGGGCACATAATGTTGAATAATTCCATCAGCACAAATACAAAATAAGTAAGGCTCTTCACAAAAGAATTTCTTCACATCAGACATACATTTTCTTCTTTGGTGAAATGACAGATCCGAAGGCACCAAATCACTTGCAAAATAATTAGCAAAATCTGTGAACCAAAGAATAAGGTCATACGAAGCAGCCAATACCTGATCATCAGGGAAATCATCATCAATTTCGACTCTATCTTCTAACTTGATCTTAGCTTCTTATTCTAATCTAGACAAGTGATCAACAACTTGATTTTATGTTCCTTTCCTATCTTTAAATTCAAAGTCGAACTCTTGCAGCAATAATACCCATCTAATAAGTCTTGATTTTGCATCTTTCTTTGCCATAAAATACCTTACTGCGGAATGATCAGTATGCACAATGACTTTAGTGCCAAGCAAATAGGATCTAAACTTCTCAAATGCAAAAACCACAACAAGCAATTCTTGTTCAGTCACAGTATAGTTCTTTTGAGCAACATTCAAAGCTTTGCTCGCATAGCAAATAGGATGAAGAATTTTCTCTCGCCTCTGCACCAATACTACGCCAAGTGCCAGCACACTCGCATCACACATTACCTCAAACGGTTGTCCCCAATCCGGTGAAATAATTATTGGTGCGGAAATCAACTTTTCATTCAACTCCCCAAATGCTCTCAAACAAGCATCAACAAACTCAAACTTAGATTCCTTTTCGAGTAGTTTGCACAATGGGTGTGCAATTTTTGAGAAATCTTTTATGAATCTCCTGTAGAAACCTACATGCCCTAGAAAACTTCCAACACCTTTTATAAAGATGGGTGGTGGTATATTTTTGTTACCTCAACTTTAGCTCTATCAACTTCAATTCCTTTCTTCGAAATTCAGTGACCCAGAACTATACCCTCTTTCACCGTAAACTGACATTTTCCCCATTTAGCACAAGATTGCACTCTTCACACCATTTTAGTACCTCATCCAAATGAGTCAAACAATCATCAAATGAATCACCAACTATAGAGAAATCATCCATAAATACCTATGTTGTGTCCTCCACCATGTCAGAAAATATAGACATCATGCAACATTGAAAGGTTGTTGGAGCATTACATAACCCAAATGACATTCTTTTTAAGGCAAAAGTCCCATAAGGACAAGTGAAAGTGGTCTTCTCTTGATCTTCCGGAGCTATTGAGATCTGATTGTAGCCTGAATACCCATCTAGAAAACAATACCAACCCTTTCCAGCAAGATGATCTAACATTTGGTCCATGAACGAGCTCATTCTTAGAATTGGGAACCCCAGTGATTCCTCCTTTCTTTGGCACACATTGCACTGGACAAACCCAATTACTATCAGCAATAGAGTATACCACTCCAACATCTAACCACTTGATGATTTCCTTCTTCAAAACCTCTTGCATCAGGGGATTCAATCTTCGTTGGTGCTCAATATTTGGCTTGCTGTCCGGCATGAGTTGAATTTTGTGAGTACAAAGGCCCGATGGAATACCAAAAATATCAGCAATAGTCTATCCTATAGCCCTTTTGAATCATTTCAGTACGGATATCAAAGCCTCTATTTGCCCTTCACTCAAGTTAGCAACAATTATAACCGGCAAAGTACTATTTTGGCCCAAAAATGCATACCGCAAGTGGGACGGAAGAACCTTAAGCTCCAACTTTGGAGGCTCTCATCAATGGATGGTTTTTCTAGAGGAGTGTCTCGATTCTTCATGTCTAAATCCAACTTCCTTGGTTTGTGACAAAACTCAACCCCATCAAGTGCAGCAAATAACTCATCATATTCATCAATCCCATCTCCGTCAAAGTTCATTATCACATCGTCTAGTGCCTCAACACCTAACCTCTCTTTAATAAATTCTTTTAGTTCTTGCTCAACAACATGATTTACTACCGATACTGACTTAAGATCACTTCCATTCTTCATAGACCGACAAATATTAAAAGTTACTTCTTCATTGCTCAATCAAAATTTCATCTGCGCTCTTTCCATATCAACTAAAGCACATCCACTTGCAAGAAATAATCTACCTAAGATGATTGGGACCTCAAAATCAACCTCACAATCCAGTATCACAAAGTCCACTGGAAAGATAAATGTCTCAACTTTCACAAGGACATCTTTAAGCACTCCAATCAGTCTCTTGATAGTTCTATCAGCCATAAGCAACAGTATTGTAGTCGGCTTGGGAGTCCCTAGACCTAACTTTTTATAAATCGAACACAACATCAAGTTAATGCTAGCACCCAAGTCACATAAGGCCTTCACAAAGTGCAATATACCAATAGTACATGGGAGAGTGAAAGCTCTAGGATCCTCTTTCTTCTGCACTAGTGACCTAGTAGCAATGGCACTACAATGGTGCAACTTGTCTTCACTTTCAAAACTGACAACCCTCTTTTTAGTCACAACATCCTTCATTAACTTCGCATACCCTGGAATTTATTCAAGTGCTTCTATCAATAGAACAATTATGGACAACTGCTTCAACATAGCTATGAACCTGCAATATTTTTCCTCTTTAGTCTTTTTAATCAACCTTTATGGGAAGGAAGGTGGAGGTCTCGGCATTGGGATAACTTTTTGCGTCACCTCAACTTTCTGTTCAGTATCATCTTTCGGTTCCTCAACTTCATCCTTATCTTTTTCTACACTTTCCACTTCAGTCGGCATGGGGGTCTATAGTCTGCTTTCCTCCTTGAGTAGTGACTTCCATACAATGACCATCATTTTTTAGATTGTAGATAGTGTTGCTAGGAAGTGTTCCTAGCTGACGTGGATTCACTATTGTGGACAACTGACCTAACTGTTGCTTAAGTTGCTTAATCGATACTGCATAGGCATCAATTTTTTTACCGATACCAGATAAATCACTACGCATCTCCTTCACATTATCAATAGTCGCTTTAAATATTTTCATCATCTTTCGCATCATATCTTCCATGCGAGTCATACTTGATCTAACATCTCTATTCCCAAGTGGGACATAGGGTCTACTCTTCTCATTCCTATTTCCATAGCCATTCCGGTTGTAGTTGTTGTCACAATTAAAGTTCCCATGACGAACATAGTTCCTTTCACGGTTGTAGTTACCATAGTTTCGACCTTGGTTTTCTTGACCTTGGCACCAATTATTTGAATTGGATCCTTGGGCGTTAGTCCCCGAATCCCCCATTTGATCATTTACCAGATTCACATCCTCCTCATACATATACTCATCGACATGTGGTTCTCTAGGTTGGTAGTTCACAACGTTCCCTTTCTCTGCACTACCACTTACATGTTTCAACACCAAACCCATTTCTGTTCTCAACTAGGTCATCTTCACGAATATCATCATTAGATTGACGTGGTGCAGTTTGTACAACAAATGTACTCCTTCCAGTATGCTCCTTTCTAGTACTCTAGGCTTTGTTGTTCTTGGAAATCTTTTCAAGTTTCTCAGCTATCTCATCAAATGTGCATGCTCCATAAGATCCTCCAGCGATAGTATCTAACATGGCTTTTCCATTGTCATCTTGCCCTCTAGAGAAATACTCTTTCAGTGACTCGTCATCGATGCAGTGGTTGGGCACACTCCTCATGAACCCAGTGAATCTATCCCGCGAGCTGCTCACTGACTCTCCAGGCAATGCTACAAAGTTATTTAGTTTGTCCTTGAGATTTAATTTCTTGGACACCGGGAAATACTTCTCCATGAACACCTTATGTAGCTTGTCAAAAGTCGTGATTGAGTTGTATGGCAACTCAGAGAGCCACACAGTAGCATCACCTGTCAACGTGAGTGGGAACACTCTTAAGCCTATTACATACATATCTAAGTCTGGTTGTCCCATGCTACTCATAAAGACACTCTTAAATTTAGTCATATGGGCATATGGATCCTCAGATGGTTACCTGACAAACAACCCTCTTGATGTAAGCATTTGCATCAGGCTGCTGGTCACCACAAACGAATGTTCAAGAGGTAGTGGAGGAAGAACAATAACACTAGTTGATTCCACATAATCATAGTGAACCCTGTAGTTATCACAAACTCTTGGTGCCTGCTGGTTATGTACTCTTTCCGCATTTTCAACATGGCCAGGCACATTCACTACTCCAGGAAGTTGCACACCAACTCTATCCCCTTGGCCCTCTCTAATTGGATTATTGTGAACTTTGAGATTTAAGCCTCTTCCAGCCATTCTTCTCAAATATCTTCTCAATTCATAGGGAGTCATGGGATGGCCTTGACTCCGTGTACTTGGCATACACTGGAGGTAAGACCTGTAGAAACAAGAACAAAACAAAAAAACATAAAATCAGGAAATACTTGACTAAAGTTCAATAACGAAATTAGGCTAATCTAAAGGTCGTATTCTTTGAAAGCGGCGCCAAAATTTTATACGCCCAAATTACACCTCCTGAAAAGAGTATAACCGGTCGTTGTCAAATAAAGAATCTAACTTTTAGATTAGGGTCGATCCCATGAGGAATATGGTTTAAACTTAAGCCAACTTACGATTATCTACGTTTAGTCAAACTATTTCCAAAAAGTAACAAAAGAGGGGGAGTTGTAAATAAAATAACAGTTTGTTGATTTATATCAATAAGTTACAAGTGAACAAGATTCAAAGTTTTGAGATATCAATATGAGACGACAACTAGGGCAGAAGTGTTCCCTACAAGCTCTTAACACAGTATTCCTAATAATAGTAACTCTATCCTAGAATTAATATGCAAGGTTTATAAGTTAGGTATCTGTAAGTGATTGGTACTCCAAGTAGGGAATTTCACCATGCAACTTAGTTTGTCTACGAGTGTATGCTTTACTAACCCTTACCCTTAACCTCGGAGTAGCCTTCACAAAATTAGGGTCAGGCTATTAGATAGCGGCTAAACACATGTAAATCTCCGTTGTTTAATCTCTTTCTCATTTGTCACCTCCTTGGTCTGGCAAGTAGGAATGAGGCCAGTTATAACATTGCGCACTGCTAGAAAGAACTCTAAACGAAAGGCTTAACACTACATGCATTAATACTATTCTAGAATTACTTAATTATTAGTCATACATTGTTAATTACTCATGGTTCCCATAACCCTAGTTGTGGATTTAACTACTCATGCTTGAGAATTCACAATTCATATTAGGGTTTACAAAATAAATCATGAACTTACAATTAGAATAGATGACTACCATAATCTTGAATTGAAAATCAAAAGCAAATATCATAAACCAAGCTTTGAGAATTAATTGTCGAAAGTGTTTGCAAAATAATCCTCAAAGTAGAAACAAAATATATCAAAAAGTTTAACCCACAAAAAATGAAAAATACAACTTATATTTATAGAAACTAAATCCTAAACAAAGTAGGAAAATAAAATATAGGAAATTCTTGTTTGGGGTTGCTTCGACCGACGACAACAAACGACCGACGACAGCAAACGACGGATAAGTGACCTACAGTCAGTTGTCCATACTACGAGGCATCATTTGCCTTCGTGGTTCCACACTTGGTCAGTCTTTCTTGAACTCACATCCACGCCAACCACCTACGGCTCGTCGACTGGACGAAGGCTCGTGGTTGGGCTCTGTTAACTGTTGACTTTTGCTACTTCAACTTCTTTCTCACTCAATTGCTCCAAACCAATTTCCTGCAAAAATTATATCAAAGTACCATCATATCTAATAACAAAATACCCAAGACTCACAAAAAATTAAAGTATAATGAATCAAAAATATTGTACACTCACGCCACATCAGTGCTACTTTGTCTTTTGTGATGCCATATGTGGCTATGAGGTTTGATATTCTTCCGGATGTGTTGTTAGATCCTTTTTCTGTCTCCACTCCTGTTGGTAATTCTGTTGTGGCTAAGAGGGTGTATAGAAAGTGTCCCGTCTCCTTGTCCCATAGAGTCACTCATGTTGACCTCGTAGAATTTGATATGCTAGATTTTGATGTTATCCTTGGTATGGATTGGTTGCATGCATGTTATGCTTATATTTATTGTAGAACCTATGTAGTCAAGTTTCAGTTTCCAAATGAACCCATCCTAGAGTGGAAATGGGGAAATTCTACGCTTAAGGGCCAGTACGTTTCTTTTCTTAAAGCTATAAAGATGATTTCGAAGGGTTGCATTTACCATCTAGTTAGGGTGAGGGATATAGATTCCGAGACCCCCACTCTTGAGTCGGTCTCTATTGTTAGTGAGTTTTCAAAAGTGTTTCCAGATGAAAAACTGATAAATGATCAACTACACCTCATCCAATACTAGGTGTAGGCGATCATAATCTAGTATAAAATCCAACAAAGAGTTGGGGTCGAACCCACAGGGAGCGGTACAAGTTCGAATTCAATTATGAAGTTATAAATACGGTCTAATTGGTTATAGGAATAGAAATTATCGAAATCATTTATATAAATCAAAGGGGTTGACATGAATGTCAGATAGGGGAATTTGGTTTGTCAATTAACAACTATAGCAATTACAAAAATAGGGGAAACAATAAGTAGAGATGAATTCTCGGGGATGTAATCGATTATAGGCTAATTTCACTATATGGGTAATTGGATTTTACTAAAAATTGTTGAATCTCAGTGGGTAGGCTAGACTATAGATGCAATAGCTTTCTCTCGAACCTCAACAAGCATAACACTATAAGCTGGCCAATACCTCAATTTATCTACTCTCTTGAGCTATATAGGTAGAATCGAGTTAAGATTCACTCTCTCGAGATGAACTCAGTGCAACCCAATCACTACAATCATAAATTGAAAATCTTAGCTCTAGAACCTCTCTCTCAAGAAAGCCCAGGACACTAAATTAGAATTGCATTTACAACTACAATTCATAGATTAATACACATCTATCAATTAAACCCACTTCAAATCAACATTTAAATCAGTAAACAACAATACCCATAAGCTAATTAAAGCAAATAATCACATGATCACACCCCAAGAATTGGGGTTTTAGCCATACATCATAAAAAGGAAGAAACAATTACCAATTATGTTATCCATGAACTGGGTAATGGTTCTCAAATCTTTACAATGCTTCAAATCAACTCAATTCAAAAACCCAAATGAAAATTCCTCAAAACCAAGTCTCAAAAGCTCTAAGTTCTACAATGGAAAACTTAGGAGAATAACTGGATTGGACTTGATAGGACTCAACTCTTGATTCACTCTTTCTGCTTTTTGAAATTCAATTATAGTTTCCCAAATTTTGGCCTTTAGGGCCATTAGGCGAAGTAAGTCGAGCATCACCGACCAAGTCGGCGACACACCCATTGCTCCATTCCATCGCCGATTTGCCTTGGCTCTTTATCATCAGGGTTCTGTGACTTTAGGCGATCAAGATCGAGGTCGCCGATCCATTCGGTGGTACACCGATTGTCCATTTCTGTCTCCAAGTAGGTTCTTCCCCAGGGTTGGCATGCTGGAACTTTTGGCGAGCTGAAGAGCCACTCGACGACTTGCCGAGTGGTCTTGGCGATCACCATGATTGCCTTTCTTCAATTTCTTCAGCTTTTTTCGCTCCTTTTTGTTCGGTACTGTCTTTTCCTTGCTCCTTAGCCTTCATTGCTGCAATTCAACACTTTAACCTAAGTTTAGAGCATAAATTAGGCATTGAAGATAATAAAACTATGAAAATAAAGCCCTAAATGAGTTGAAATCTCAGACTCATCAACTACCTAGTATTCCTCCCGAAAGGGAAATAGACTTCGGTATTGACCTTCTCCTAGATATGCAACCTATCTTTATTTCTCCTTATCGTATGGCCCCAGCAGAATTTAAAGAATTAAAGGAGCAGTTGAAAGTTTTGTTGGATAAGGGAGAGTATCTCTCCATGGGGTACTCCAGTTTATTTTTTACAAAGAAAGATGGTTCGCTTTGTATTTGTATTTACTACCGACAGTTGAACAAGGTAACCATTAAGAATAAGTATCCTCTTCCAAGGATAGATGATTTATTTGATCAACTTCAAGGAGCAAGTTACTTCTCTAAGATTGACCTTTGGTCGGGTTATCACCAATTGAGGGTGAAAGAAGATAACATTCTGAAGATAACTTTTCGAACTCGGTATGGTCATTATGAGTTTTTGGTAATGTCATTTGGTTTGACTAATGCTCCGGTGGTATTTATGGTTTTGATGAATAGGGTGTTTAGACAATACCTTGACATGTATGTGATTGTGTTCATTGATGACATATTGGTCTATTCGATAAGTGAAGACGAGCATACCAATCATTTGAGGATTGTGTTGCAAGTGCTCAAGGACCAACAAATCTTTGCAAAGTTGACTAAATATGAGTTTTGGCTAAGGTCCGTGGCTTTTCTTGGGCATATAATTTCTGGTAAGGGTATTGAGGTAGATCCTAAAAAGATGGATGCGGTCAAAAGTTGGCCTAGACCTCTAACCCTTCGGAAATTAGGAGTTTCTTGGGTTTAGCCGGTTACTATAAAAGGTTTGTTGAAGGGTTCTCTTTGATTGCTTCTCCATTGACGATATTAACTCAAAAAAAGGTTAAGTTCATATGGTCGGAACCGTGTGATATACCATAAGTTTACGATATTTTTGATGCATTTAACTTAGAGTTTGTGTGTGTCTTGGGATATTTTGTTATGCGATATAATGTTTTTATGTAATCTTTTGGAGAAAATTGGTTCGATAAGTGGTTGACTGAAGATGGATTGAAAAGAGCAGCAGCTACTGACGAGGCCAACGATGGATCGTAGGTCCAACGACAGCCCGTAGGTCCAACGATGGCCTGTAGGTAGTGCAATGTAGGTGAAGTTCAGGTAATTCTAACTAAGTGTGGAAACACAGATGCCAATGACGGATCGTAGGTCGAGTGATGACCAGTCCTACACATCCGTCGATGTGATCAAAGAGTTTGAAGTTCCAGTACCTGAACCACGGAGGTGACCCATGGACTGTAGGTCGACCCATGGTCCGTAGGTCAGGTCATCAGTCAAAACCACATCCTACCCAATTTTCTTTTATTTTCGTTTCCTAGTTGATTTAGGATTTGAACACTAGCAATTTAATTTCTGAAAGTTAGTTTATAATTTCACTTTGAATTTCAATTCAAGGGTTTTCATCTATTCTAATTGTAAGTTGATGATTTGTTTTAACCTAATTATGAATTGTGAACTCTCAAGCATGAGTAGCTAAATCCACAACTAGTGTTGTGGAAACCATGAGCAATTAACAACGTATTAATAATAACTAAGTAATTCTTAAATAGTGTTTATGCATGTATTGTTAATCTTTTCGTTTAGAAGTCTTTCTAGCGATGTACAACGTTAGAACTCGCCTTGTTCCTACTTGCCTTACCAATGGGTAGTGAATGAGAAAAGGATTAAACAATAGAGATTTAGTTAAGGATTTGCTGCTATCTAATAGTCTGACTTTAATCAATGACGTGAGGGTGAATACCCAACTAAGTTGACACGATGACTAATCTGGGGTGAAGTCAAGTGTTAGTAAAGCACACACTCGTAGATTTAGAAAGTTCCTACTAAGATTACCAATCACGTAGGGATACATAACTTATCGGCCTTGTATGTCAAACACTAGGATAACATTAATATTATTAGGATTACTGCGTTAAGAGCTTGTGGGGAACACATATACCCTAGTTTCCATCTTATATTGATAACTCAAATTGTGAATCTTGTTTACTTGCTACTTAATCATTCAAATCAACAATCTGTTACTTATTTAAAACATTCCCCTATTTACTTTTCTCAGAAATAGTTTGACTAAATGGAGACAATTGTAAGTTAAGTTTTAGTCTGAACCATATTCCTCGTTGGATCGACCCCAACTTACAAGTTGAGTTATTTATTTGGAAACGACCGCTTATACTTTTATAAGGAGGTGTAATTTAGGCGTTTCAAATTTTGGTATTGCTGTCGGGGAATACGACTTTTAGATTAAGTACCCGAATTGGCTAAATCTAGTATAGTGGGTCTTGTTCTGATGCGGGAAAAAATCTTTTTAAAAGGCATCTCGGCGAAAGAGGACTGAGAACCATAAGGCGAGCGCCAAAACGCTAGAACAAACTGCTCCCATAGACACGCATGATAAGGGGAATACGACTTTTAGATTAAGTTTAACTACATTATTGAACTTTAGTCAAGTATTTCCTGATTTTATGTTTTGCTTTGTTTTTGTTTTCAACAGGTCTTACCTCTTGTGTATGCCAAGTACACGGAGTCGAGGAGAACCCTTGACCCCCTACGATCTTGAATTGAGAATTTTTTTAAGGAAAATGGCTAATCAAGGGGTACACATCCAATCGGATAGGGTCAAGGATATGGAGCTCAATTGCCACCTCCTGGAGTTTTGAATATACCCATTCAGTTTCAGGATGGTAATTTAATAAAAAATATAAAAAGGGTGCAGAATCCGATAGCACCGAGGGTTCGTGATAACTACAGGGTCGATTATGACGCGGTTGGATCAGAAGGGCCTATTTGTTCTCCCTCATCTACCTCTAGGACATACATTTGTGGGGACCAATAGTCTTATGCAAATGCTTACAACAAGAGGGTTTTTTTCTGGGTTAGCTTCATAAGATCCAATGCTCACATGGCTAAATTGAAAAGTGTCTGTAAGAGTTGTGTGGGATGACTAGAATTAGATATGAATTTCATAGGTTTGAGAGTATTCTTTTTGTCATGACTGGTGATGCTGCTGTGTGGTTTTCTGAGCTGTTGATATATCGTGAGTTTACGGTATTTTTGATACATTTCACTTAGAGTTTGTGTGCGTCTAGGGCTATTTTGTGTTAGAATTAATGTTTTGTGTATAATGTTTGCAGGAAATAGGCTTGGATGCGGTTAATAGAGATGAGAGCTGAAAAAGTGCAGAAGTAGGCACCAACGGAGTGACCCACGGACCGTAGGTCCAACGATGGCCCGTGGATAGGCAGTCGTAGGTCCTGGACTGGAGGTTGAAGTTCTATTATTCGACCCATGGACCGTATGTGATGCATCGTAGGTGGAACATCAGGGAAGTCTGACCAAGTGTGGAACCATGAAGCAGGCGACAGACTGTAGGTCGACCCACAGTCAATCCTGCACGTCCGTCATTGATGATCTGGGACTTGAAGGTTCCATTACCTGATGAAAGTTTCTATGTGTTGAACCATGGAGGGTGACCTACGGACCGTATGTTGACCCACGGTCCGTAGGTTTTGTCATCGACAAAAGTCGCATTCCAGACAACTTATTTTCTTATTTTGTTTCATGTTTATTTAGGACTTGTTTTCAATAAATAGGAGTTGTAAACCTCATATTTAGAGGTTAGACATTATTATCAAGTTTTAGTTTTGTTCTTTGGGAATTAATTTGCAAACTCTTAGTAATTAGTTTTCCGGATTTCATTTTATAAGATTTTCAATTTGAAATTCAATTGAAGATTTCAAGTTTAATCAATCCTTCTTGTAAGTTCATGAATTCTTTTACTCAATTATGAATTGTGTTCTTTCAAGCATGAGTAGCTAAATCCACGACTAGGGTTGTGGGAACCATGAGAATTTAACAAAGTATGAATAATAATTAAGTAATTCTTGAATAGTGTTTATGCATGTATTGTTAATTCTTTCTCTTAGAAGTCTTTTTAACGGTTGAAAACATTAGAACTCACCTTGTTTCTACTTACCAGACCAAGGAGGTAGTGAATGAGAAAATAATTAACAACAAATCTTTAATGTATGCTATCTAATAGTCTAATGTCAATTGGAGTAAGGGTGGAAAGTAAGCCATACATTGATGTGATGACTAATCTGAGAAAGTGAGGTTTAGTAAAGCAAACACTCGTAGCCGGACCAAGGTGCGTAGTGAAATTCCCTACTTGGAGGACCAATCACTTAGGGATACCTAACTTACCAACTTTGCATGTAAAACACTAGGAAAGGATTACTATTATTAGGATTACTGCGTTAAGAGCTTAGGGGGAACACATGCCCTAGTTTCTTTCTCATATTGATACAACAAAGTTGAATCTTGTCTTCTTGTTACTTAAGCATTCTAAACTGTTACTTAGTTACAAAATCCCCCTTGTTTACTTTCCTTCAGAAATAATTTGACTAAATAGAGATAATTGTTAGTTAAAGTTAAGTCTAAACCATATTCCTCGTGGGATCGACCCCAACCTACAAGTTGGGTTCTTTACTTGATAACAATCGCTTATACTTCTTTAGGGAGGTGTAATTTGAGCATATCAAATTTTGGCGCCGCTGTCGGGGAATACAACTTTTAGATTCAGTTTAACTACATTATTGAACTTTAGTCAAGTATTTTTCTGATTTTACATTATGTTTTTGTTTTTGTTTTCTACATGTTTCTACTCTAGTGTATGCCAAGTACACGGAGTTGGGGTGAACCATTGACCCCCTACGATCCAGAGTTGAGCAAACCTTTGAGAAAAATGAATAATCAAGGGGTCCACAACAATCCAAACAGAGAGGGTTTAGAAGAAGGAGTAGAGTTGTAGCCTCCAGGTGTTGTTAATGTGCTTGCTCAGGTTCACGATGGTAATTTAATTGGTAATGGAGAAAGGGTTCAAAATCCACCAGCATCGAGGTTTTGTGAGCATTACAGGGTTGATTATGATGCGACTAATCCTATGGGCCTATTGTTCTTCCTCCGCTACCTCCAGGTCATACATTTGTGGTAACCAGCAGTCTGATACACATGTTTACAATGGGAGGGTTGTTTGATGGGTTGGCTTCAGAGGATCCCTATGCTCATATGGCTAAACTTTCCAGTGTGTGTAAAAGTTATGTTAGGTGACTAGAGCTAGATATGAATGTCATCAGTCTGAGGGTCTTTCCACTATCACTGACTGGAGATGCTGCTGTGTGGTTTTCTGAGTTACCATACAATTCGATCTATTCATGGGACCAAATGCACAAGGTGTTCACATCAAGATACTTTCCGGCGTCCAAGAAGTAAAATCATAAAGATAAACTAAACAACTTCACGACACTACCAGGAGAGTCAATAAGCAGTTCTTGGGATAGGTTCACTGGTTTCATCAGAAGTGTTCCAAACCACCACATCGATGATGAGTCTTTGAAGGAGCATTTTTATAGAGGCTAGGATGACAATGGGAGATATGTGTTATATACGATTGTTGGAGGATTGTATTATGAGTGCACTTTTGAGGAGATCGCTGAGAAGTTTGAGAGGATTTCCCAAAACAACAAAGCATGGAGCACTAGAAAGGCAAATATTGGTAGGACCACGTTTGCTGTCCAAACCGCACCCAACCAAGCCAATGATGACATTCGGGAAAAGATTGCACAGATGAGAACAAAATAAGGTTTGGTACTAAAACATGTGAGTGGGAGTGCGGAAAAAGTAAATGCAGTGCATTATCTGACTAGGTTTCCACCACCACCAGTTGAGGAGTGCTACTATGAGGAGGATGCAAATTTGGTGAATGATCAGATGGGTTTTCGAACCAACGCCCAAGGTTCCAACTCGTATAATTGGCGCCAAGGTCAAGGAAACCAATGTTAGAACTATGGAAGCTACAACCGTGAGGGGAACTACAACCGTGAGGGTAACTATGTCCGGGATGGAACTAAAATCGCGACAACAACTACAACCGGAACAACTATGAAAATAGAAATGATAAGTCTGGTCCCCATTTCCTTCCTGGTAATAAATATGATGAAGAGGTTTGATGCAACTGATGAGAATGTGAAAGACATGCAAAATGACTAGTCTTGAATAGGTCAAAAAGTTGATGCCCATGCAGTGTTGATCAAGCAACTTGAGCAGCAGTTTAGTCAGTTGTCCACCAATGCAAATCCACGTCAGCCTGGCACACTTCCTAGCAACACTATCTAGAATCCAAAATATAATGGGCATTATATGGCAATCACTACTCGCAGAGGAAAGCAGACCATTGATCCATCGACCTTCCAGCATCGTATGATGTCGATATTTTCAGATATGGTGGATGACACTATTGAGGTATTTATGGATGATTTCTCTGTGGTAGGTGACTCGGTTGATGGTTGCTTAATGCATCTGGCCGAGGTACTGAAACGATGTGAAGAGTACAATCTTGTGCTCAATTGAGAAAAGTGCCACTTCATGGTAAAAGAGGGGATAGTTCTGGGTCATCGGATTTCTGAGAAAGGTATTGAGGTTGATAGAGCCAAAGTTGAGGTAATAGAAAAGCTTCCACCACCTATCTCTGTAAAGGGTGTTAGGAGTTTTCTTGGGCATGTAGGTTTCTACCGGAGGTTCATAAAAGATTTCTTGAAAATTGCACACCCATTGTGCAAACTGCTCGAAAAGGAGTCTAAGTTTGATTTTGATGATGCTTGTCTGAGAGCATTTGGAGAGTTGAAGGCCAAGTTAATTTCCACACCTATCATTATTTCACTGGATTGGGGACAACCGCTTGAAGTTATGTGTGATGCGAGCGGGGTGGCGCTTGGGGTAGTGTTTGGCCAGAGGCATGAAAAGATTCTTCATCCGATTTACTATGCCAGCAAAGCTCTGAATGTGGCCCAAAAGAACTATACTGTGACTGAACAGGAACTCCTTGCTGTGGTTTTCGCATTTGAAAAATTTAGGTCCTACTTGCTTGGTTCTAAGGTCATAGTGTATACTGACTATTCTGAATTGAGGTACCTGATGGCTAAAAAGGATGCAAAACCGAGGTTGATTTGATAGGTGTTGTTGTTGCAAGAGTTTGAGTTTGAGGTGAAAGATAGAAAGGGGACTGAAAATCAAATTGCCAATCATTTATCCAGATTATAGGAGGTAGTTATGATCAAGTTTGAGGATGGAATTGAGAATAATGATGCATTCCCAGATGAACAAGTATTGGCTGCTTTTTATGATCTTATCCCTTGGATCGCAGATTTTGCTAATTACTTGGCAAGTGATTTGGTTCCATCGGATTTGTCATTCCACCAAAGGAAAAAATTCATGTCTGATGTGAAGAAATTCTTTTGGGATGAGCCTTCCTTGTTCCGTATTTGTGTTGATGGGATTATTCGTCGTTGTGTGCCTGAGGTTGAGATGATGAGTATACTAGAGGTGTGTCATTCATCGCCTGTTGGTGGGCACCATAGTGGTATCCAAACTGCTCACAAAATTTTACAGTGTGTGTATTACTGGCCTACCATCCACCAAGATGCTCATGATTTTGACAAGTCTTGTGATCGTTGCCGAAGAGAATGAGGAATTTCAAAGAAGCAAGAGCTACCTATGAATCTGATATTAGTGATTGAGTTATTTGATGTCTGGGGCCTTGACTTCATGGGTTCATTCGTAAGCTCTCATGGGATAAAGTATATTCTTGTTGCGGTTGACTATGTATCGAAGTGGGTGGAAGCAATTGCGCTTTCAAATAACGAGGGAAAAAGTGTCACCACATTCTTGTAAAATGAGTATCTTCTCTAGATTTGTTACACCAATGGCGATTATCAGCGATAGAGGTTCTCACTTTTGTCATAAGTTGTTCAAGGCGTTACTGGAGAAATATGGAGTTCGTCACAATGTAGCTACTCCGTACCATCCGCAGTCTAGTGGGCAAGTTGAGGTGTCAAACAGAGAGATAAAGCAAATCCTTTCAAAGACGGTGAACGCCAACATAACTGATTGATCAAGAAGGCTTGATAATGCTCTATGGGCGTATCACACCGCATTCAAGACTCCCATAGGTATGTCCCCCTACCAACTTGTATATTGGAAGTCATGTCATTTGCCTGTCGAGCTAGATCATAAAGCAATGTGGGCATTGAAGAAGTTGAATTTGGATCGGGGGGCCACATCGAGTCAAAGACTGAATGACATGAATGAGCTTGATGAGTTTTGCCTAAAAGAATATGAAAGTTCAGCCTTGTACAAGGAGAAGATGAAGAAGTATCATGATCAAAAGATTAAAAAGTGTGAATTTGTTGGGGGTGATCTGGTGCCTTTATTCAATTCAAGGTTGTGCTTGTTTCCTGGAAAGCTCAAGTCCAAGTGGACCAGTGATTAACGTATCAACTACACCTCATCTGATACTAGGTGTAGACAATCGTTAAGCAGTATAAACCCAACAAAAGAGTTGGGATAGATCCCACCGAGAGTAGTTTTGTTTTGAATTCAAATATGAAGTTACAATAGTGATTTTGGAGATTTTCGGAAACTATTAATAAAATATAAAGGGTGACATCAATGTCAGGATAAGGGGCTTTTAGATCAACAATCTATCTCAACAATTAACTAAGAACAATCAAATAGAAGAAATATACTTGGGGGATTGACCAATCAATTGCTAACTCAACTCAATATGTGTTAATAGATAATCAAAAGTGCTAATTCTTCGTGGGTAAGAGAATTGTATATGAGGTACTTTTCTCTCGAACAACTACCTCGCTTCAATTGAGTTCTCTCGAACCTCAATGTGCTAAGCATGGAGACCAGCCCACAACCTCACTACATTCACTCTCTCAAGCTGAATACATAGAATGAGTCTTGGGATTCACTCTATCAATCTGAACCCACCATAACCCAATAACTACGAGTGCCAACTTATCACCTTAGTTTTACAGTTCTCTCTCAAGCAAGCATAAAACACTAAGTAAATTAAAATAAACAATCAATAAAGTAGTTAAACCACAACAATAAGTCAGACCCACTTCAAATTAGCACTAAAATTGATAACAACAAACACCCATCAAGCCAAAATCAGCAATTAATCACATTGTCAAACCCCCAAGATTGGGATTTTAGCTGATCATCATAAAAGAAAGAAATTCAGTACCTAATACATGCTCCATAGTTGGGTATTGAAAATTGAATTTCTAAGATGAATAATACATGTTCTATTACAACACCCAATTCAAGTATCTTTCCATAAATCGCTTAAAATCAATAAGTATAGTGTTTTTGTTCTCTCTATTTTGTTCCCTATTGACTGAATGCCTTCTCTCTCTTCCAAAAATCAATTTATACAGATGTGAGATGTGTCTTTTTAGGGTCGATCGGTGAGAAAAGTTGGGCTTCACCAACCAACCGGCAACTCATCGATCGTGTTTGGCCATCGCCTTTTTTTTTCACATCTTCATTCATAATACATTGTAACTTAAGGTGATCTACAACGGGATAGCCGATCACATCGGCAATCCGCCCTTTAGTCCTTTTGCTCGCCAATTCAACTTCATCTTTGTCTCGTTCAGTGCATTCGGCGGTACACTCAAGTTTTTCCGATCAGTTCGGTGATCCGTCGAGACGGATCACAGTTCGCCTAACTTTCTCTCATTTCAGGTACTGTGCACTGTGAAATTAGGCGGGCTGGGAGGAAACTCGACGATTCGTCGAGTGCTCTAGGCGATCTGCAAGTTTGCTTTCCTTCATTTGTTTGGCTTGTTTTGTTTCTTTTTGCTTGCTAGTGTCTTTGATTTTCGCCTCAATCCACATACCTAAAAGTCAAGGTTTATACAATAGTTCATAGCATAAATAACATTTTAGGACACTAAAATTATCGTAACTAAGCCCCAAATGAGTTCAAATCTTGGACTCATCAACCGGGCCATTCAGAGTCACTCAACTATTTACACATGGAGCGGTCAAGCTCGAGAATGAGGGAATAAGGTTCAAAGTGAACGGGCAGAGGATCAAGGTCTACATGGGAAATCTGAGAGTGTGCAAGAAGTGATTGAGGCCTATTATCTTGATGAAGTCTGAGTAATCAAGGTGTATGCATCGTGCCACGACGTTAAATCAAGCGCTGCTTGGGAGGCAACCCAAGATGTACAATCTAGCCAACTATAGGGGTTTCTTTTCGATTTAGGAGTTTCCATCTTTATTTTTGATGTTTTTGTAGCTCTTTATATAGGTGTTTTATTTTTATTAGTGTTGGCTAGATATAGAATAGGGTCCGTGTCTAGAAAGTCCTAATGGTTGCTATATGTGCAGGGACGAAAGGAAGAATCTGCAAAAAATAGTTGTGCAGTGGTCTATGGACCCCATCGACGGTCCGTCGGTCAACCCACAGACCGTGGATGGCGTCCATAGATCTCAGGTAAGATTTCTATATTTTTTCAAGTGTCAGAGTGACCTATGGTCCGTAGGTCGACCCATGGACTATCGACGGGTCTCATGGGTCCAAAGTTAGGGTTCTTCCTAGCCCGATCCGAATCCCAATTAATATAACCCTTCACTTTCAAAAACATCCCCCACTTCCAAAATTCCTTCCCAACCGTTTTCAACCTTCCAAATCCCCAAAATCACTCATCATAACCCCCATATCATTCGCCAAATCAATTACCCATATCCCATACCTCCCCTCTTCTCTCCCAAATCAATCCAACACTCCCATTTTCCTTCCCAACAATTTCATAGTCTGGGTTCGGTGTCAAAGACTAGCAAAGGTTCAAGGATTTTCATTTCACTAACACACTCACCAACTTTGATTACTTGTAAGGTAAATGATTTCACCCTAACTTTGAATTCATTGTTCATTATTCAAATCATGAAGTTGAACTTGACCTTGGGTTGTTAATCTCTTATTTGAATGATACAATATAGTCTAGAAACACCCTTGGAATGATGGTGTGTGAGTGTGTAAGTAAATCAACCAAATCTGTAGGTTGTTAGGTCTAATGGGAAGTTCTAACTTAGGGTTCATTGTTTTGGTTGTGTTAAAAGTTAAATTGTGTGTAAATTGGAACCCTAAGGATGATGAACTACCGAACAATATGTTGAAATGCATGTTTAGACTTAAACTGAGTCATTACTTGATGAAATTGTACATTGACTAAAATTTTAGGGTAACCTGGCACATAACTGACCCACGACTTCAACCCACAGATCGTAGGTCACCATACGGATCGTAGGTCGAGTTTCGTGGACCAGTGGCACACACAAAATTACTTAAGTGTAGAACCATGGTGTGGACTACGGTCCATCATTTAATCGATGGACCATTCTGTACATTCATGGTTCCACCATCTGGGACCTAATTTTCAACCACACGGCCTACGGAGGGTACCCACGAACCGTCGACCCCTCGACGGACCGTAGGTACCCACCACTGTAGGTTTGTAATTCAACTATTGCCTAGAATTTTTTTGAGTTTTTTTTTTGGTCTGAATCTTGGTCTAAATTTATTTCACGAGTCTTAATGCCTTGTTTTGGTACTAACTAAGCTTCCATAGGTACCATGGTCCCTAACAAGCTCCAACTTACGCAACAAAGTGCAAGTCCCAATTTGTCGCTCCTTCCCGACGTCTGCTTGATGAGGACACTAATATCGAGTACATTCCACCTACCACCAGGATCTCCCCCACTGCCCTCCGCACTACTAGGAATAGAGCCCAGCAGGTTAGTTCCGATGAGGCCACTGCCCACAGTCTGAAGAGCGGGCCATACAGATCGGAGCAAAGCCTGGCTCAGAGTTGCAATCCAACTCAGGTTGTAGCGGCGGTCCAAATTCTTTATCAGGGACCGATAGCTCAGGTGACAACCAGATACCTACCAGAGTTGAGCCTTCTCCCAAGGCCGATGAGCCGAACATATGATACGTTCCGGGCTAGTACCAGTTGTATGAGAATGGCACTATGTTGAACGAAAATCGGAGGATGGCTAGGACCGTCACGGAGGGGCGCATGGTCCTTATAGGCAGCCTGTCCACTGCACCAGCTACTGAGAAGCTCTTTCGGAGACACCGATGCTAGTGGATGGCACAGAACCCCGGGAAGTACAACAAGGAGATCACTAGAGAGTTTTATGCCTCATATGCTGCCACCATTAGGAATTCCATCCACAAATGGGCCAAGCCCGTAGCTCAACCTCCACTTCAGTCCATATTGGTGCAGGATTTCACAGTCGACATCTCATAGGCCACGATATGCCGATTCATCTATGGCCCAGCCCACACTCTCACGATTAATACAGTATAGTTTGACTATAGGATGGGCATCATTCAGAGAAGGGCATTTCAGCGGGTTACCGAGCAGAGGGAGACACTTTTGAGGTGGCTAGCACATCACATTGCCGATGATGGGGAGCGTGCTGAGTGGGTCGAACTCCTAGCCTGGGTATTAAGAAGGCAACACTAAGCTTCACTATGAAGTTCTTCTGGTTGTTGGTTCGGAATAGACTGTCCCCAACTCAGGCAGACAATGTGGTTACATGGGATCGGGTCGTGATGCTTGCAGCCATTCTAATAGGATTGGAGATCAACTTTGCCTACCTCATGATAACAGAGATCCACGAGAGGGGCTTTAAGACCACCACCACCCTACCCTTCCCGTGTCTCATCTTTCAGCTCTGCAGGGATGCTTCTGTTGTCGTTTGGCATTGTGACCGATTTCTTGATGTGACCAAGACTCTGGACATCTGCTTCATTCGGGATGATGGCAACTTACTGCATCACAGAGAGAGCCACATGTTGTTGTACCACCCTTGGGTGATGACCTTGTTGCGGATGTGGAGAAGATGCAGGTCGATGACACCACCATTTTAGCCCCTTTTGCAGATACTCAGGCTCCACCATCTTTGGCTACTAGCCAGTCACAGAACTCCTCCCGAGCCACTCCCTCTTCAGGGTCCACTCCCATTCCTATAGCCCAAGTTCAGAAGCTGGAGACACAGATGGCCACACTGTTATAGCATATGAGGTCGTGGATGTAGCGTTCCATCGAGGAGTCTGAGACCAGGATGGAGCAGATGATGGATCAGAAGATCCAGGCCATTCATAATCACCTGGATGCTTTCGAGTTGAAAGTCCTCGAAAGGCCTGCCTCGACCATTGATGTTGCCACATTCTAGACGGAGTTGTCTAGCCTCCATGCTAATGTTGATGCCCTCATCACCCCTTCTAAAAATGCAATAGAGGCTTCCCCTACAATAGAGGATGATACCGTGGTGATGTCTCCCCTATTTGGCAATCATATACCACCACCAGACTCTTCATGTGTTGCTGGGAAGTGCCACTGCTCCGACCAAACTTCTGATGCTGATGAGGAATGAAGATTGCAGAAGAAGGAGCGCCATCAATTGGAGGTAGCCACAAGGGAGTCACTACCTAATGATGAGAGGAGATAATAGCAGGCCCGTGAGGTAGGGGTTGGCCCATCTAGCAGTTCGAGCACTACTGAGGGTGTTATGTTGGTTGATGAGGGCGCTACTGATGGCATCCCTAGAGTTGATCCAGTGGGCTCCGAGAAACCGGACCCATCCGCTTCTTGAGAGGTCTTCGGTGCAATTGCTTCACAGGTTTGATTAACCCTATGTTTTACTTTTGATTTTTGTGCATTGAGGGTAATTACATTTTATTTTGTTGGGGGTGGGTTAAATGGATTGTGAGTGATAGGGTGAAGTCTGAGTAACCCAACTCATAATCCTTCTTTGGGTTTTCTTGCATGTGTTCTTTTCCCCCAAAGGACTGTTTACTTTTATGTTGAACCGGCATGTTTGAGAATGTATGTGTAGGAGTAAGTAGAAGAATTAAAGCATGATAGCATAAAGAGCTTGAAATTGATACCCGTCCAAATGTTTTGAAATGTGCTAAATCTAAAGGCTTGATGGGTTGAATGTGTTGGATCTCAATATGATATGATAAGGAACCGATTTAACCTCATGACTTAAGCTAAAACTTTAATTGGGTAGTGTAATAATCTGATGATGAAACAATGTACCAAGTGTGTGTCAGAAAAGTTTGAATGTTCAAACAGTATGAGACAATCTAAAACTTGACCCGGTTATCCTGCTAAGATAATCTAGGCTAGAAGTTGGGAAATGATCATAGACCCTTGTTCAAATAAGTCCACTCAAGCCTAAACTGATCGAACCAAATGAAATAAATGTTCCATTTGATCTAAATGTTTGAGCATGATGTTGACCACTTCTGTCAACACACCTAACTCACCTTCCCTAAAATAATTGTTTTGACCCTGGTCCCTCCTTGGACATGTGCACCTTGAATTAGGCCAAAATCCTAAGTTGAGGGTGGCAAATGCAAAAAGTTACATTGATCTTGGCCCCGGTCCAACATCAGATATTGTGCAACTCAACTCATGTAAATTACATAAGTTGAGGGTGGCTATGAAAAAGGAAACCAAAAGAAAAAGGGTATGAAAAGAGTTTTGTGTTGAAGAGAGAAAAAGAAAAGAAAGGATAGAAGAAATGTGACTTTATTCAAAAGAAGAAAGAGATGAATGACAAAAGTGTTGAAAGAAACAAAGAAAAATGACGTAAAACAAAAAAAAACAAAATTGGAAAATATGAGCTATAAAGTCATTTGTGTTGAAGAGAGTCAAGGGAAAGAAATGAAAAATGCAAAGATGTCAAAGATTCGTTGAGGAAAGAGGTAAAAAGTCAATGTAATGTCAAGAAGGGCAGAATAGTCACTAAAAAGTACCCAAATGTACCATACCTGACCTTGAGCCTACGTTACAAGCTAAGAAAGTCCTATAGTGATCCTAGTGACTAGTTTGGAGAGTCTATGCAGTGAAAATAAGGGAAAGCCTATGGTATTGAGCACTAATTGTACTTGAAGTCACTTTTGAGCGTGAGTGTTGAATGAATCCTTAAATTTGAACTATCTATCTATTGTGTGAAAAAGAGATTTCGTTTGAAGTGAGGCACTAGTTACATTGTTGGAGAATTGGTACCTTGGTGATTGTGAAAAGTGTATGTTGTGGTGTCTATTGGTCAATCTATGTCATGTTCTAATCCGTATGAGTTAACTTGTTGAGTCTAGATGAAAAGATTTGCACTAACATGATGGAATTGATTGAGAACGCCATGTAATTGCTTGAGTTTGTATATCTGCTTCTACACAAGTGTCTTTTAGAGTTTTAGTGTGTTGCTTGAGGACAAACAACAAGTTTAGATAATTGGCGCCCAGGTCAAGAAACCAAGGTCGGAACTATGGCAACTACAACCGTGAGGGTAACTATGTTCGGTATGGGAACTACAACCATGATAACAATTACAACTGGAATAAGTATGGCAACAGAAATGATAAGGTTGGGCCCTACGTTCCCCCCGGTAATAGAGAGGCTGTTACTAGTATGACTCGCATTGAAGATATGATGCAAAAGATGATGAAGAGGTTTGATGCGACATATGAGAATGTGAAAGAAATGCGTAATGATTTATCTGGGATTGGTCAGAAAGTTGATCCACATGCAATGTCAATCAAGCAACTTGATCAACAGTTTAGTCAGTTGTCCACTACTGTAACCCCATGCCAGCCTGGCACACTTCCTAGCAACACCATCCATAATCCAAAAAATGATGGGCATTGTATGGCAATCACGACTTGTGGAGGAAAGTAGACTATTGATCCCCCTCCCATGTTGTTTGAGGTTGAAAGAGTGACAGAAAAAAATGAGGATGAGATTGTGGTTACTGAAATTCCAAAAGATGATACAAAAAAGGAAATTGAGGTGACCCAAAAAGTTATTCCCATGCCTAGACCTCCACCTCCATTTGCACAAAGATTGGTCAAAAAGACTGAAGAGGGAAAATATTGTAGGTTTATATCTATGTTGAAACAATTGTCTATAAATGTCCCATTGATTGAAGCTCTGGAACAGATGTCTGGGTATGCAAAATTCATGAAAGACTTGGTGACCAAAAAGATGGTTGTCAGTTTTGAGAATGATGAGAGGCTGCAACATTGTAGTGCTATTGCTAATAGGTTACTTGTGCAAAAGAAAGAGGATCCTAGAGATTTCACTATTCCCTGTACCATTGGGATTCTACACTTTGCAAAAGTTTTGTGTGATTTGGGTGCCAGCATTAATTTGATGTCGTTGTCCATTTATAAGAAGTTGGGTTTAGGATCTCCAAAGCCAATTGCGATGCATTTACTTATGGCCGATAGAACTGTGAAGAGGCCCATTGGAGTTCTCCAAGATGTCCTTGTCAAAGTAGAGTCATTCATCTTCCTAGCGGACTTTGTGATACTTGATTGTGAGATTGATTTTGATGTTCCCATCATCTTAGGGAGACCATTTCTTGCTTTTGGGCATGCCTAGGTCGATATAGAGAGAGGGCAGATGAATTTCCAATTAAACAATGAGGAGGTAACTTTTAACATTTGTAGGTCTATGAAGCATGAAAGTGATCTTAAATCGGTATCCGTGGTGAATCACATTGTGGGACAAGAATATGAGGTATCGATTGAGGAAATGTTAGGTGTTGATGCGCTAGCAGCGGTGATGATGAATTTTGACAGTGATAGTATTCATGACTATGATGAGCTAGTTGCTGCACTTGATAGGTTCGAATTTCATTTCAAGCTGAAACGGTTGGAATTGGACATGAAGAATCGTGACACCCCACCTGCAAAATCATTTGTTGATGAGCCTCCAAAATTGGAACTTAAGGTCCTTCCATTCCACTTGCGGTATGTATTCTTGGGATAAAATAACACATTGCCCGTTATTATTGCTGTTGACTTGAGTGAACAGAAAATAGAGGTTGTGATATCAGTGTTGAAGAGGTACAAGAGGGCTATTAGATGGACTATTGCGGACATTATTGGGATTCCGCTAGGAATTTATTCTCACAAACTCCAACTCATGCAGGACATTAATCCAAGTATTGAGCATCAAAGGAGACTAAATCCCCCTATGCAAGAGGTTGTGAAAAAGGAGACCATTAAGTGATTAGAGGCTGGAGTCATATATCCCATTGTTGATAGTATTTGGGTTTGCCCAGTTCAGTGTGTACCAAAGAAAAGAGGAATCATTGTGGTTCCCAATGCTAAAAATGAGCTTGTTCCAATGAGGCCAGTGACTGGATGGAGAGTGTGTATGGACTATCGCAAGTTAAATGCATGGACCAAAAAATACCACTTTCTAATGCCTTTCATGGATAAGATGTTAGATCATCTCGCTGGTAAGGGTTGGATATTCGGGATACAATCAAATATCCATAGCTCCGTAAGACCAAGAGAAAACCACCTTCACTTGTCCTTATGGGACTTTTGCCTTCAAAAGGATGCCATTTGGGTTATGTAATGCTCCAGCGACCTTCCAGCGTTGTATGATGTCGATATTTTCAGATATGATGGAGGAAACGATAGAGGTTGTAGCGACCCTTTCGAAAGGATACCACCACTTAAACAAGAAATCTAATTTAATACTTGCGACATTTAAAAGAGATTAACGAAGGGCATATTGATTTTAATCTAGTAGAGGGATTATGTTCATAACGAATAATTTAGTTAAGGATATACATCCTTCCCATTTAAACATTTATTTGATGTTAAAATTGACATGGCGCGGAATTTAACTTATGACGGAAAAAAACCCTCCCAAAATAATTTAAGCAAATAACTGACGAGCTTTTCATGCATATATTATCCTCACACTTAAGGATGAGATAACAAGAATATTACCAACTTCTGAGTACCAAAATCAGCCGGTTCATGCTTCACACAAACATTCAAAACTAATAGTAAATTTCGTATATTACAAGACTTGGGTTTACAAACCCCAAAAGAACAAAACATATAGACTTACTTATATTACAATCCATGGTGACATGATCAAATTAGTTCTCAAAATTTCATGTAAATATACAACACATAGATCATGTGCAAGTCCCAAGGTTTATACAAAATATAAATGCCTATATGCAAATGTGATCTTCCTTAAGGCTCTCAAAATCTCCATCTCTAATGGCCAGCTTCATGCATCCTCCCGAACATTCCCTGCGATAGAAACAACTATCGCTAAGCATATAGCTTAGTGGTGCAAAAACTATAGGTTCGGAGCCCTCAGATTCACCAAGTTACCTTTCTCAAGTCATGGGCAGCATAATTGAACATAATAAGTAAATCAAGTAAACAATATATAAAGAGTATCAAGTTCGATATTTAAAGATCCAAATGTCAAGAACGCTCATATCGCCATTTTCCAAGAGATTCAACAACAAGGTTCGCCCAATATATACATCATGTCGTCACACCAAGCACAAGCAGGTGTCAAGAAGGGCCGACACCCTGTATCAAGAAGGGCCAAGCTCAATAATCAAGAGAACCAAGAACCATATTAAAAATGGCTTTCTAGTTCGTACTTAAAATGGACAACTTCCATTCTTAAGACGGACTAAAAATCTAGTCAAGATGGAAAATGATCCGAATCAAGAGGCATGCCAATAGTGACAGAGTCATAGCCACAAGAAGGATAGGGTCCCAACAAGAGTGCCAAGTGATCAAACAATCCGTACAAGTGGGCGAGTTACACCAGCATCTTTAACGTCTTAAAGGATACCAACACGACAATGCAAAGTTACAAGAGGTAACCAAGGTACCAACATCAACTTTCAGATATACCAGCAGTTAAAAGAGTGCAAATACAAGTTTATACACAAACCTCAATGCTTTAGCAAAGAAACAATCCAACACAACTTCGCGAGTTCAGATCATAGACCAACCAACGTTTCAAGGTCCTCAACTTGTTCACGAGTATATACAACCTTAAAAATACAATTAAATAACTTATTTAATTCCTAGAAGCTCAATAATGTTGAAGTAAAACTGGATTATCATCACAAGTAAGCTTAGCCTGTACAAATACGACTATGCTCCCAAAACAGTGATTCTGGCTAGCCTAGTACCTCATGTTGCAACTTAGATTTGAAAAGGAAAAGGGCAAAACTAGACTTTATAAACTTCATGAAATATGTAGGGACATCTCTTAAGGTTGCAAACAATCAAGAATCACCGCAAAATATATTTTGTACAAAAATATATCATCGATACACTAACAGTTGTTCATACAGGATTTCTAAATCCGAAATCTGGACAGAACTTGTCCTATGTTGCGTCCCATATTTTGAATCCATAACAGCTAAATTAGAGTTTTAGATAAACATAAGAGTTATAGGTCTACGCATTAGCTTTGCAAATCATATTTATTCACTGTAAACTAAGTTTTATAGAAAGATATATGGATAAACTACCAAACACTATCCAGCTCAGAAACAGATTTCGTCACTTACCAACAAGAAGGGTGTGTCTCCAATTCCAGCAAAAAGGACCAAGTTTTTCTCTTGTGATTTTGAAGAACAAATGGTTAGATAATGTTCTAAGGTTCTTAGACTTCAGGTGAGACGAATTTTACTAGAAGAGGTGTCAAAATATAGTATCAAAAGTGAGGCTAGTCACATGTACATCTGCCTCCAAAAGGTGGCTGCCCAAAAAAAGGTTGGCTGCCCAAAATGCATACATATATACCTATATGTATAACCCTGACCTCCCTTTCAAGTTATACATAATTCTAATTAGAATATTACGTAAATAACCCAATACAATCCCTAAAATTACGATCACCATTATGTTAAGCAAGATTGCAAATATCACAAAATTTCAAGTTTCCAAAATGAGAATAAAATATATTGTAGTAATTAAGCAATGGTGTATCGATATGCAAAAGTTGGTCTAGTATATTGGGGCGCTACAGAGGTATTTATGGATGATATCTATGTGGTAGGTGACTCATTTGATGATTGTTTGGCACATTTGGCTGAGGTAATAAAACAGTGTGAAGAGTGAAATCTTGTGCTCAACTGGGAAAAGTGCCACTTCATGGTAAAAGAGGGTATAGTTCTGGGTCATTGGATTTTGCAGAAAGGTATTGAGGTTGATAAAGTCAAAGTTGAGGTAATAGAAAAGCTTATACCACCCATCTCTGTAAAAGGTGTTCGAAGTTTTCTTGGGCATGCAGATTTCTACCGGAGGTTCATAAAAGATTTCTCAAAAATTGCACACCTATTGTGCAAGCTACTCGAAAAGGAGTGTAAGTTTGATTTTGATGATGCTTGTTTGAAAGCATTTAGAGAGTTGAAAGAAAAGTTAACTTCGGCACCTATTATTATTTCACCGGATTGGGGACAACCATTTGAGGTGATGTGTGATGCGAGTGGGGTGGCGCTTGGGGTAGTATTAGGACAGAGGCTAGAGAAAATTCTTCATTCGATTTACTATACCAACAAAGCTTTGAATGTGGCTCAAAAGAACTATACGGTGACTGAATAAGAACTCCCTGCAATGGTCTTCGAATTTGAGAAATTTAGATCCTACTTGCTTGGTACTAAGGTCATAGTGCATACTTACCATTTTGCATTGAGGTATCTGATGACGAAAAACGATGCAAAACCAAGGTTGATTAGATGGGTACTTTTGCTGGAAGAGTTCAATTTTGAGGTAACAGATAGAAAGGGAACAAAAAATCAGGTTGTTGATCATTTGTCCAGACTAGAGGAGGAAGCTATGATCAAGTTAGAGAATGGAGTTGAGATTAATGATGAGTTCCCTGATGAACAAGTATTGGCTGCGTCTTATGATCTTATTCCTTGCTTCGCAGATTTTGCTAACTACTTGGCAAGTGATTTGGTTCCGTCAGAGTTGTCATTCCACCAAAGGAAAATATTCATGTCTGATGTGAAGAAATTCTTTTGGGATGAGACTTACTTGTTTCGTGTTTGTGCTGATGGGATTATTCGTCGTTGTGTGCCCGAGGTTGAGATGATAAGTATACTAGAGGCGTGTCATTCATTGCCTGGTCGTGGGCACCATAGTGGTATCCGAACTGCACATAAGATTTTGTAATGTGGGTATTACTGGCCTACCATCCACCAAGATGCTCATGATTTCGCCAAGTGTTGTGATCGTTGCCAGCGTGATGGAGGAATTTCGAAAAAGCAAAAACTACCAATGAACCCAATATTGGTGATTGAGCTTTTTGATGTTTGGGGACTTGGACTTCATGGGTCCTTTTGTGTGTTCGAATGGGATGAAGTACATTCTTGTTGCGATTGACTATGTATCAAAATGGGTGGAGGCAGTCGCGCTTTCAAACAATGAGGAAAAAAGTATCACCACATTCCTGAAAAAGAATATCTTCTCCAGATTTGGTACACCAAGGGCAATCATAAGCGGTGGAGGTTCACACTTTTGTAATAAATTATTTATGGCATTGCTTGAGAAGTATGGTGTTCGCCACACCGTAGCAACCCCGTATCATCTACAGTCAAGTGGGCAGTGTCGAATCGCGAGGTAAATCAAATTCTTGCAAAGACCGTAAATGCCAAAAAAAACTGATTGGTCGAGAAGGCTTGACGATGCTCTATGGGCTTACCACACTGCATTCAAAACTCCCATAGGTATATCCCCTTATCAACTTGTCTATGGGAAATCTTTCCATTTGCCTATAGAGCTAGAGCATAAAACAGTGTCGGCGATAAAGAAGTTGAATTTGGATTGGGGTGCCGCATCGAGTCAAAGACTGAATGACATGAATGAGCTTGATGAGTTTCGCCTGAAAGCATATGAAAGTTCAGCCTTGTATAAGAAGAAGATGAAGAAGTACCATGATCAAAAGATCGAATAGCGTGAATTTGTTGCCAATGATTTGGTGCTCTTATTTAACTCAAGGTTGTGCTTGTTTCCTGTCAAGCTCAAGTCCAAGTGGACCAAGCCATTCAAGGTAACTCAAGTATTTCCACATGAAGCGGTTGAACTCGAGAATAAGGAAGGAATGAGGTACAAGGTAAACGGTCAGAGGATAAAAATCTACTAAGGGAAATCTGAGAGTATCAATGAAGTGGTAGAGGAATGGGATCTTACTGAAGTTTGAGTAACTAAGGTGTCTGCGTCGTGCCGCAATGTTAAATCAAGTGTTGCTTGGGAGGCAACCCAAGATGTAAATTCTAGCCAACTATATGAGTTTTTCTCTTTGATATAGGGATTTTTCTTAAATTTGTAGCATTCTAGATAGTTGTTTATTAATTTTTAGTTATAGTGTTGGATAGATGTAGATAGAATAGGGTCCGTGTCTAAAAAGTGTCTAGAAAATGTAAAAAGTAAGTCCTAAGGTTTGCTACGTGTGTAGGGACGAAAAGGAAAAATCTGCAGAAAATAAGTTGATGCAGTGGTCTACGGATCCCATCGACGGTCCGTCGGTCCAACCACGGACCGTGGATGACATCCGTAGATCCTAGGTATGTGTTCTAAAATTTTCTAAGTATTAGAGTGGACCACGGAACCCACCAACGGACCGTAGGTCAACTCATGGACCGTCGATAAAATTTCATAGACCCAAGTTAGGATTTCTGATGACCTGACCCGAACCCCATTAAAATAAGACCCCTTCATTTTAAAACACCCCCCATTTCCCACCTTTTCACTAACCATTTTAAAACCTTCCAATTACCCCATTATCTCCCATTAAAATTCCTCCCATCACTCCTAATATTCCTATCTCCCATTTTCAATCATTCCCTCACAGTTCTCTCCCAAATCTCCCGTTCATATCCCAATTTCTCTCTTCCACAAGAATTGTCAAGTCCGGGTTCGGTGTTAGAATCGGTCTAAAGAGCGCTTGTACTTGATCACACACTCACCAACTTTGATTACATGAAAGGTAAACGATTTCACCATAACTTTGAATTCCTTGTTCATTGTTTAATTCATGAAGTCACAAAGTTGAACTTGACCTTGGGTAGTAAGTTACTTGTTTAAATGTTGAAAATTGGTTTAGATACTACCCTTGGAACGATGGTGTGTGAGTGTGTAGTTAATTTTAATCAACTAAATGGGTTTTATAGGTCTAGATGGAAGTTCTGACTTAGGGTTTGTTGTTTTTGTATAAATAATTGAATTTTGCATAATCAAAACCTTACGGATGATGAAATACCGTATAATATGTTGAAATACATGTTTAGACTTAGATTAATTGATTGACTGTTGTAGTTAATATGTTATATGCAATTTGAACCTTCATACCTGCAATAGTTCTGGTATACGGCCACCACCAACGGACCGTAGGTCGTGGTCTGTCACTGACCTATTCACAATTATTTCCTAAGTTGTGAACCACGGTGTGGACTACGGTCCGTCGTTGACGACGGACCATTCTGCACATCAGTGGTTCCAACTTTAGAGACCCAAAAAGGGACCCTCTGACCTACGGAGGGAACCACGACCCATCACTCCATTGATGGACCGTAGGTACCCATGGTGGGTCACAAAAACAATCAATGTCTGTCAATTTTTTAAAATTTTGTCTAGGTTCTAAGGGTGTTCTGCCATTATTCTGTGGTTCTTTTTTACTTCTTTTAGTATTAACTAGTCTTCCACAGGTACCATGGCTCCAAAAGAGGCACCCGTTTAGTCCAGAAAAGGAAAGTCCAAGTTAGTTTCACCCTCACGTCGAGTTATTCAAGATTCTAGCAGACAGGAGTACACACCAGGGATAAAAGAGAGCCCCCACCTCACTACCCCTCTGACCATAAGGCACTGAAACAGGCAGACAGTTGTATCTGATGAGGAGCATCCCTCATCCACCACCCCCGTAGTTGCCCCAGTCTGAGGAGGGGGCCCAGCATACTGATGAGTCGCATTCTGGCTTTGAGTCACAGTCTGGATCTAGTTCTAGTTTCAGACCATCCTCTGTTTTTGATGCCACTAGCTTTGGAGAGGCTCATGACCCATTTGGCATATCCATGTACCCCGTTTTAATTACCACCGAGCCAAACAAGTGGTGCGTTGAGGGACAGTACCAGATATACTAAGATGGGGTGAACCGGAATGAGCATCAGAGGCAGACCCGAACCATTGCTGACGAGCGTCAGGTACTTACAGGTAGCCTCCACATTGTGCCCACTATTGAGGAGTTGTTCAAGAAGCACAACTATGAGTGGATGGCACAGAGTCTGGGAAAATTTAGCAAGGAGATGACCCGAGAGTTCTACGTCTCCAACGCCGCCATTGTCTGTATTGCGATCCCTAAGAAGGCCAAGCCATTAGCTCAGCCCCCACTTTAGGCTACCTTAGTGCAGAACTTTTCTGTTGACACTTCCGAGGCCACTATCCGCCGGTTCATTTATGGCTCAGACCACACTCTGCCGATTAATATAGTGGAGTAAGACTACATGATATGAGTGGTTCAGAGTGGGGCATTTAAGATAGATGCCGAGTAGAGAGAGAGTTTACTCCATTGGATGGCCCGTCATATTGTCGATGAGGGGGAGCTTACCGAGTGGGTGCACAATACTACTTGGCATATCAGAAAGGCAACTCTGAGCTTCACTCCAAAGTTCTTTTGGACCATTGTGCATACCATATTGTCCCCTACTCAGGCGGACAACGTAGTTACTTGGGATAGGGCAGTGATGTTGGCAACACTTATGGAAGGACTTGATCTTGACTTTGCCTAGATTCTGATTGCCGAGATTCATGAGAGGGCCTTCAAGACCACCACTACTTTGCCTTTTCCTTGTCTCATTTTTCATCTGTGTAGGGAAGCTAGGGTGGCTATTTGGCATTGTGACAGTCTGATAGAGGAGACCAAGACTATGGACATTGTGTATACCATATTGTCCCCTACTTAGGCAGACAACGTGGTTACTTGGGATAGGGCAGTGATGTTGGCAACACTTATGGAAGGACTTGATCTTGACTTTGCCTAGATTCTGATCGCAGAGATTCATGAGAGGGCCTTCAAGACCACCACTACTTTGCCTTTTCCTTGTCTTATTTTTCATCTGTGTAGGGAAGTTAGGGTGCCTATTTGGCATTGTGACAGTCTGATAGAGGCGACCAAGACTGTGGACATTGGTTCTATTAGAGATGATGCAAACCTTGCTGCACCACGGAGGGATCCACAAGTTGACCTACCTTTCTTGGGTGCTGATCTTACTGATGACGTGGAGAAGATTCAGGTTGATGATGCCTTTATACCTCCCACTACTAAGGATGCACATGATCCCCCTTCTACTGCCACTAGTCAGGCTGTGAGCTCATCCCAAGCCACTCCCTCTTCAGGGTCCATTGTAGTTCCTCTGGCCCGAGTCCAGAAGTTAGAGACTAAGATCTATACTCTGATGCAGCACATGAGGCCTTGGATGCAGCCATTTGTAGAGGAGTCTGAGGTTCGTTTTGGAGCAGATGATGGACGGGAAGACTCAGGCAGTCCATAAGTGCCTAGATGCATTTGAGTTGCGAGTCTTGGAGAGGCCTGTACCCACCATAAATGTGACTACTTTCCAGATGGAGTTGGTTAGGCTCTGATCTGATGTTGATGCCCTTCTAGCCCCTACTGAGGTTGTACCAGAGACTGCACCTGAGGTTGAGGAGGATGAGGTGGTAATGTCACCACCTGACCCTTCCTATTATGACTAGGAAGTACCACTGTTCTTCTATGCATACTTTCGATGTTGAGGAAGCCCGCCGAGCTAGGAAAAGGGAGAGGCAGGAGCTTAAAGTTGCCCAGTGACAGTCTTTGTTTGAGGAGGAGATGTGTCTGAGAAGAGCCTGTGAGATGGAGTTTATTGGTGCATCGGGTGGTTCGAGGAGCACTACTAATGGTTTTCCTATTGTTAATGAGGGCGCTACTGATGGCGTCCATGTTGTTGATCCAGCGGGTTCTGGGAAACCGGACCCACCCACATCTTGATGGATCTTCGGGGCATATGCGCCTCAGGTTTGCTTCACCTTATAATTTACTTTTCTTTTTTTTGTGCATTGAGGTCACTTGCACCATATTTTGTTGGGGGTGGGGTAAATGGGTTGTGAGTGATAGTGTTCAGTCTGAGTAACCCAACTCATAACCCTTCCTTGGGGTTTTCTTGCCTGTGTTCTTTTTCCCCAATGGACTAATTTACTTTTATGTTGAACCGACATGTTTAGGATTGTATGTGTAGAAGTAAGTAGAAGAATGAAAGGATGATGGCATAAGAGCATGAAATTGATACTTGTCCAAAATTTTGAAATGTGCTAGATCTATAAGCCTAATGAGTTTAATGTGTTGGATTTTCATGTCACATGATAAGGAACTGGTATGATAGCATGACTTAAGCTAAAACTTGAACTGGGTAATTCAATAATCCAATAATGAAACAATGTGCCAAGTGTGTGTGAGTAAATTTTATATGTTCATACGGTATGTGCCAATCTAGAACTTGCCCCGTTGGTCCTGCTAAGATAATCTAGGTTATAAATTGGGAAATGATCATAGGCCCTGGTCAAATAAGTCCACTTAAGCCTAAAAAGATCCAACCAAAAAGAAAAAATGCTCCCTTAGATCCAAATGTTTGAGCCTAACGAATACCACTTCTTTCAATACACCAAACTCATCTTCCCTAGAAGATTGTTTTGTCACTAGTCCCTCCTTAGACATGTGCACCTTCACTTAGGTCAAAATTCTATGTTGAGGGTGGCTAATTCAAAAAGTTACCTTAATCTTGGCCCTGGTCCGACATCGGATATTGTGCACCTCAACTCATGCAAAATACATAAGTTGAGGATGGCTATGAAAAAGGAAACCGAAAGAAAAAGGGTATGAAAAGGGTTGTGTGTAGAAGAAAGAAAAAGATAGAAAATGATGTGATTGAAGTCAAAAGAAACAAAAAGATAGAAAATGATGTGATTGAAGTCAAAAGAAACAAAAAGAATGATAATGATGATGAGAAACAAAGAAAGAAGAAGTAAAAGAAAAATAAAAAGTTAAAGAGAAGAGTGATAAAGTCAAACTCACATCTGTGCTGAAAAGAGTCAAGGAAAAGAGAAAAAAATAAGAATATGTCAAGAATTGGTTGAGAAAAGAGGTAAATATCCAATGTAATGTCAAGGAGGGCATAAAAGTCACTAAAAGTACCCAAATGTACCCTACCTGACCCTCAGCCTACGTTACAAGCGAAGAAAGTCCTATAGTGATCCTAATGACTAGTTTGGAGAGTCTATGGAGTGAAAATAAGGGCAAGCCTATGGTATTGAGCACAAATTTTACTTGAACTCACTTCTGAGCGTGAGTGTTGACTTGATCCTTAAACTTAAAAATCAAATTTATGGTGTGAAAAGGGATCTCTTTGAAGTGAGGGCACTAGTTACATTACTGGAAAGTTAGTACCTTGGTGATTGTTTAAAAGTGTATGTTGTGATGTTTATTGGTCTGTCTATGTCATTTTTTGATCCACATGAGTCAGCTTGTTGAGTCTAGATGAAAAGATTTGCACTAAGTGATGGAATTGATTGAGAAAGCCTTGTGATTGTTTGAGTTTGTATGTTTGCTTCTGCATAAGTGTCGTTTAGAGTTTAGTGTGTCGCTTGAGGACAATCAACAAGTTTAAGTTGAGGGTGTTGATATACCGTGAGTTTACAGTATTTTTGATGATTTCACTTAGAGTTTACGTGTGTCTTGGGCTATTTTGTTATGAGATATAATATTTTTATGTAATCTTTTGCAGGAAATTGGTTCGGTAAGCGATTGACTAAAGATGGATTGAAAAGAGCAACAACAACTACTGACGAAGCCAACGACGGAACGTAGGTCCAACGATGGGTCGTAGGTGGTGAAGTGTAGGTGAAGTTCAAGGAATTCTGACCAAGTGTGGAACCACGGAATCCAATGATGGATCGAAGGTCGAGTGACGGCCCATCCTGCACATCCGTTGATGTGATCAAAGAGCTTGAAGTTCTAGTACCTAAACCACGAAGGTGACCCACAGACCGTAGGTCGACCCACGGTCCGTAGGTCAGGTCGTCAGTCAAAACCAAATTCGACCCAGTTTTCTTTTATTTTTGTTTCCTAGTTGATTTAGGATTTGAACACTATAAATATTAGTTGTTATTTACATTTTTAGGGGTTAGACATTATTGTAGACTTTTGTTTTGGTCTTTTAGAATTGTTTTGCAAACTCTTAGCAATTTAATTTCGGAAGTTGGTTTATGCAATTTCACTTTGAATTTCAATTCAAGATTTCGGATTTCATCCATTCTAATTGTAAGTTCATGATTTCTTTTAACCTAATTATGAATTATGAACTCTCAAGCATGAGTAGCTAAGTCCACAACTAGGGTTGTGGGAACCATGAACAATTAACAACGTATGAATAATAACTAAGTAATCTTGAATAGTGTTTATGCATGTATTGTTAATCTTTTTGTTTAGAAGTCTTTATAGCGGTGTGCAACGTTAGAACTCGCCTCGTTCCTACTTGCCTTATCAAGGGGGTAATGAATGAGAAAAGGATTAAACAACTGAGATTTAGTTAAAGATTTGTTGCTATCTAATAGTCTGACTTCAATCAATTTGCGTGAGGGTGAATACCCAACTAAGTTGACACGATGACTAATCTGGGGTGAAGGTAAGGGTTAGTAAAACACACACTCGTAGATTTACCAAGTCGCGAGTGAAAGTGCCTACTAAGATTACCAATCACGTAGGGATACATAACTTATCGGCCTTGTATGTCAAACACTAGGATATGATTATTATTATTAGGGTTAATGCGTTAAGAGCTTGTGGGGAACACATATACCCTAGTTTCCATCTTATATTGATAACTCAAATTGTGAATCTTGTTTACTTGTTACTTAATCATTCAAATCAACAATTTGTTACTTATTTACAACATCCCCCTATTTACTTTTCTTGGAAATAGTTTGACTAAATGGAGATAATTGTGAGTTAAGTTTAAGTCTGAACCATATTCCTCGTGGGATCGACCCCAACCTACAAGTTGGATTCTTTATTTGGCAACGACCGCTTATACTTCTTTAGGGAGGTGTAATTTGAGCGTATCAGCGTGTGAAAAGAGTTTTCAAGAATTGAAAGATAGACTTACTTCCACTCCGGTGTTGACTTTACCGAAAGGGACAAATGATTTTGTTATTTATTGTGATGCCTCGAGAATTGGGTTAGGATGTGTCCTTATGCAAAATGGGAAAGTCATTGCCTATGCTTCAAGGCAACTTAAGATTCATGAGAAGAATTGCCCCTACCCATGACCTTGAACTAGCGGCGGTTGTTTTTGCATTAAAGATTTGGAGGCATTACTTGTATGGTGTTCATGTAGATGTTTTTACCGACCACAAGAGTTTGCAATATGTGTTTAATCAGAAAGATTTGAATCTTCGCAAAAAGAGTTTACTTGAATTATTGAAAGACTATGACATGAGTATTCTCTATCACCCAGTAACACGAATGTGGTCGCGGATGCTCTTAGTCGATTATTGATGGGTAGTGTTTCTCACAATGAAGATAATAAGAAAGAGTTAGTTTGATATGTTCATAGATTGGCCCGATTGGGTGTTCGATTAATTGACTCTACCAAGGGTGGTGTTGTGGTTCACAATGGATCAAAATCGTCTTTTTGTGGCAGATGTGAAGGCCAAACAAAGTCTTGATCCAACTTTGGTTGAACTGAAGAAGGTGATGCTTAAAAAGTTCGTAGAGGCTTTCTCCCAAGGGGAAAATGAGGTACTTAGATATCAAGGTCGTTTGTGTGTTCCTAATGTAGGTGACTTGAGTGAATAAATCTTGTTAGAAGCCCATAGTTCTAGATATTCCACTCACCCGGGAGCCAAATAGATGTACCGTTACTTGCAGGAGATCTATTGGCAAAAAGGGATGAAGAAAGATATTGCAGAATTGTGGCTAAGTGTTCCAATTGTCAACAAGTGAAGGTTGAGCATCAAAAGCTGAGAGGTTTATCCCAAGACATTAGTATCCCTGCTTGGAAGTAGGAGGACTTGAACATGGACTTCATTATTAGTTTGCCTCGCACCCGGCGACAACATGACATGATTTGGGTTATTATAGATTGGATGATGAAATTGGCTCATTTCAGTCGCGTCAAGGCTTATTATTCGGCAAAGGACTATGCCAAGTTGTATTTGAAGGAAATGGTGAGGTTGCATGGAGTGGCCTTATCCATTATCTCCGATCGTGTTACACAATTCACTTCTAAATTTTGGAAATCTTTCCAAAAGGGTCTTGGTACTCGTGTTAAGCTTAGTACAGACTTTTATCCACAAACTGATGGGTAAGCGGAGCGTACTATCCAAACCTTGGAAGATATGTTGAGAGCATGTATAATTGACTTCAAGGGTAATTGGGATGATCACTTGCTTTGATTGAGTTTGCGTACACCAATAGCTATCACTCAAGTATTGGTATGGCCCCATTTGAGGCCCTATATGGTAGGAGGTATAGATCTCCAATAGGTTGGTTTGAGGTGGGTTAAGTTGCCCTAATAGGTCCCGAGTTAGTACATGAGGCTATGGAGAAAGTTGGACATATTAGAGAAAGGTTGAAAACGGCTCAAAGTCGACAAAAGTCCTATGCCAATGTGAGAAGAAGAGATCTTGAGTTTGAGGTAAATGATTGGTTCTACTTGAAAATTTCACCCATGAAGGGTGTAATGAGATTTGGGAAGAAATGGAAGCTTAATCCCTGTTATGTGGGCCCATATCATATTTTGAGGCGAATTGGCAAGGTCGCTTATGAACTTGATTTGCCTAATGACTTGGCATCGATGCATCCCATTTTCCTTGTCTCCTTGTTGAAGAAATATGTTGGAGATCTGACATCTATAGTCCCCTTAGAAGGTTTTGGAGTTAAGGAGAATCTTTCTTACGAGGAAGTTCCAGTTGGCGCATCGCCCAATGCTCCACTGATGTGAGGCTAAAAATACATATTTTTAATCATTATTTCCTCACAATTATTATTTATATTTGTCCTTTTTTAGCATAAATTTTATGGATTGTGCTAAATAATATATTTTATTTGTAGGATTAAATTGATGGAAAAATGAAGAAGTGTGGAGCTAAATATAATTAAAGATGGAAGATTGAAGAAGGAAATCAAGCAGACAGCTTAATGGATTAAATTTATTAAAATAATATATTTACATATATGGCAGTAAGCTTA